>VTPC01008290.1:0-41707 GCA_011009095.1 Ignelater luminosus
TGGCATTTAGAAACTTTTCGAACATTTCGAAGTCCCGCGCAAAAAAATTGCAAAAGTTATAAACAAATTCGTAAAAAAAGGGGGTTTCGTTTTTTTTTGCAAATATCTCGGAGAGTATTGCAAATATCCGAAATCAAAAAAAAGATCCTTAAAGAGCAAGAGATTTCCTACAAAAAACGGAATTGTACCACCAATATTTATAATTTTAATTTAGAGGTGAAAATAGGGCTAAAAACGCGTGATCTGGCCGCCACTCGCGCCGCTTAGTTTGCTCTCTTTAACAAAAAAATTTTTTTTGCCTATTAAATATAAATATTAAAGAATAAAAAAATTCAGGTATCATTGGGATACATGAATGAACAATAATCCATTGGAAAAAAATTTTCCCACAATTTGTTTATTAGTTATGCTTTTGTTAACTAAAGAAATTTTACCAATTTTTGATTGTTTATAAAAAAGTGGAGATTGACAATTTTTTAATTTTTCCAACGGGGATCTGTTTTGTGGCCATTGGATAATCAGTTTAAGAAGTGAAAAAAATTTCAGGTTTTTAGTTTAAAAAATATCATGGTTTCTATGTAAATTTTCAATTGGTAAAATTTCTTTAGTTAACAAAAGCATAACTAATAAACAAATTGTGAGAAAAATTTTTTTCCGATGGATTATGGTTCATTCATGTATCCCAATGATACTTGAATTTTTTTATTCCTTAATATGTATATTTTAATAGGTAAAAAAAATTCTTTTTGTTAAAGAGAGCAAACTAAGAGGCGCGCGCGGCGGCCAGATCACGCGTTTTCAGCCCTATTTTCACCTCTAAATTAAAATTATAAATATTAGTGGTATAGTTCCGGGAGTTGAAACTTTTTTGTAGGTAATTTCCTGCTCTTTAAGGATCTTTTTTTTGATTTCGGATATTTGCAATATTCTCCAAGATATTTGCAAAAAACGAAACCCCTTCTTTTTACGAATTTGTTTATAACTTTTGCAATTTTTTTGCGCGGGACTTCGAAATGTTCGAAAAGTTTTTAAATGCCATTCCGAATCGAATGACACCTCGATCATAATTTTTGGTGAAGTCAGGCAAAAAATAGCCAAAATGGAACTTGTGAACCACACTATTCAGGAAAATCAATCCTCTACTGAAACAAGTGGCTTTGTATGTAAAACGTGTGTTAGAAAATACAAATAAACAATACGATACCGAACAACATTTTAAAATTTTTTATATTCTAGGTAGGTACCTACTTCAAATAAAATATTTATGAAAATACCTACCCACAACAGTTTTTATTCCTAAACCTAAATTTGAAAAAATAGTACGCTAGTTATGGGTGCCAATAACTGTATATTCAATATTGCTAATAACTGCAATCATCATGTCAATAACTGTAATTCTTGATGTTAGTTAATTTAACACTTTTTATTAAATTAATGGGTAAGAATACAGCTATTATGAATGGTGCTACAGACACTTCAATATATTCCTACTTTAAATGTTGAAGATTATATGTTTAAACACATAAATAACTGAATAACACCGTATAATAAATTTTTGGCAGTTAAGTTAGTTAGAACAAAATGGCTTCAATTTCTTTAAATTTGAAATGATAGCGGATTGAAGAATATTTACTCGAATAATTTCAACTACGGATCTGTTCTTCAAAACAAGCAGTACACGTTAAAAAATATTTTAAAAATTGGTAATTCTAGACTAGTTTCTCCGCAATAAGCATAAAGCCTTAACTTATTATTACAACAATTCTTACAATATTTTCTCATATGGTGTAGTTTTCTGGCGTACTTCAACTTTTTCAATTAGAATGTTTATGATACAAAAGTTTGTTATCGGAACAATGTGCAGCGTTGATTTTTATGAACACTGCAAGTCTTTATTTTAAAGATTTTCGACAGCAAAAATAATTGTGACACTTTTTATGTTGGTTCTTGTTATCACAATCATAATACTAGAAATAAAATTAAATTTGTTGCTTCTTATACCATGGAATCAAAGCTTTGCAACAACCAATATCTAATCTTAGGGGTTATATTATATAATAAATTACCCGACAACTTAAAATCATTGACGGTAATCAAACTTAAAAAAATCTCAAATGCATCTAATTAAACCATGCCTTTTGCAGCGTTAGTGAAATTCTAAATTGTGAAGATTTTTAGTATCAATTAGTAGTAAATATTATCGATCATGTTTAATACCTCTTTTGATTTTATCCGTGATATAACAGGACAATCTTATATTCTATGTAATAGTGCATAAGTTTTTAATTTAATTTTATAAGTAATTCTAAACGCAACTTATAACCAAGATGTGATGTTATGTACGTTTTCTATTCAGTATATGCTTGCAGGCTATAACGAGAAATGTACTTTATAAAACATCATCATTTCATTACAAAACAAGATTTTCCCCGTTTGCTTGTAAATACACAACTAAAACACCATAAACAACACACATGCATATTTTACAGTACCGGAAAAACAAAGGAAAACAAATATATACGCGTTTTTTACATTCTAAACTAATTACGCTAACAAAGGATGAATGGTATTGTGTTTCTTTTAGTGAAGAGGTATACTTTTGTATTAACAAAAGGAAGTTAAAATATAAATTAAGACTTGCCTTGAGAAGAAGCCTCTATTATACCATTTTGATGAACACACTTAGAACACCATTCAGAAACCTTTTTTGTTTTTTTATTTCAATATATAAAATTGCCTTCTGTAACACACAATGATATATTTTCCAAGATATTTTTCCTCACTGAAATTCACTTTGTCAGTCATTATTTTTATTATACGGAGAAATCGAAGTTTCCCGTTTGATAACAAACCGTACAAGAGCACTGTTACTCACACACAACGAAGATCGGACGTGTGATAAACCGTTCAACAATCACAGAACATAAAGCCATTTGTCATTTTAACTATAAATAATAATTAAGCAAAATATTACTTCTACAACATTATTCGGTTTACGCATTGCGAACTGCAGTACACGGCGCGATTACGAATACTAAGTGACCATTTGGCAGGTTGAGCTCAGCTGACCACTTTCTTATCTGCACGTGTGGCTCTGGAAACAAAAACTTTTATTTTATTTAAAAATGTTAAAACTTTTAAAAAACATTTAAATCTACATAAATAAAAGGTTTTCTTTAAAAAAAGTATTTACACAATGCACACATTTCTTCACATTTTAATCAGAATTCTAAAGTCTAAGTTATAAAGGGTGTCCCAACAGGAGCGGAAAACTTAGATTTTAAATAAAACGCAGTGTCTTTTGAGAAAGTACGGAAATTTTTATTTAATCATACACTAGTAGATACGAGTATAAATTATGTATAGAAAAATACTTCTGGTAAATCCTCCTCGGCTTTGCCGACACAATTGCATTCTCTTGACGAAATTTGCAATCACGGTTTAGCGTAAAAGTGACTGAATTTTAGTGATACAGCGTCTAATCCCCCTCCCTCAAGCTTTGGGTAGTCGTGGGCTTGTTGGGATAAACTTTTGACTTCAAAAAATCCCAGAGAAAAAAGTTCAAAGGTAATGTCTCGTACGATAATGGCATTGCTTGCAGGTGACAAGTGGCACGGTCCTGTTGAAATCACATGTTTTAAAAACCAATTGAGGTACAAAAGACTTGGTTATCATACCCCGATACGGTTTGTCATTGACTGTTTTTGTATTCCTGGCAGCGTTTCTGAAGAAAAATGGTCCAATGAACAGTGATACGTTTTGGATGGATTTCCTTTTTATAAAACACATGTGGGTTCTCGTCGCTTCAACTGCGACAATTTTACTTGTTTACGAAGCCATCAACATGAAAGTGGGCCTCATTGCTGAAGATAATTTTGTTGAAAAACTCACCATTCACTTGTTGTTGTTCAATGACCAAATTGACGAACTTTCTTCGTTATGCATGGTCTGTAGGCTTAAGTTGTTGAGTCATTTTGATTTCACATGAGAATACGCTGCATAGCGCTTTTTAAAATGTTCAATTCTTGTGTACGATGCCGAATGGATGTTACAGGACTCGGAAACATTCTGGAGAACAGCTGTGATGTCTTCTGCTGCACGACTTAGACAAACACGTGTGGATAGTCTGACATCAGTAATCGATCCAGTCTCCTCGAACTTTTTGATTATTCTGGACCTTGTAAATTTTTGCTTACTACTAACAATTTTCAATTCAGCACTTTCTTTGAGTTAACCAAACTTTCTTATTGAAATCAACCAGGTGGCGTGAGGATGCTCGTCGACCAAGCAGACACACCCCCACTCTCTGTACTCCAAACTCCGAATGAACTGACTCTTCGGTTGGTCTGTTGAACCCATAGCGTTATCTCAGTACGACGGATGATGACACACCTCCGGCTAAGCCATCTTTTACCTTTTTTGTTTTTAATTGTTATACTCGCCCAAGTCACTAATATATATACGAGGTGCTTCGAAATTGGTTTTACTTGTACGCTTTGATAAATACATTATAAAACAGGAACCCGTTAGAAGTCTTCCATATTAACCTGAAAAGCTGTCATTCAGTACTATGTGTATAAAATATATTCAGGACCGACTGCAGAATTTAAAAGTCCTGAGGCAAACTATATATCTTTTCATTTTATGTAGGGCCATTCCACCACCACAGTCAGGAATTAAATTCTCCTTTGATCTTTTAGATCTTGAAGAAACTTGCTATAGTTATTAAGTTTCCTTTCATAACTACAAATGACAGTTTTTCTAGAAATCTTACTTGCTTTTTGTTCAAAAGTTATTAATTGTTATTAATTACCTATATTAGCTTTTATTACAATTTGCTGTATTCTGAAAGCATTAACTGTCGTTTTCTCGAGAACCAGATGAGATACAGACCTGGGCAGTGGGCAATGTCTCATTTTAAATCTCATTTGTTGGGTTTTAATTTGATTTGAGTTTTAAAAGATTTAACAAATCACTTTTAACTATATTTTTACACCTCTTAAAGTTTCACTTTGAGATCGTGATAGGATCAGAAGATACTAAGGCTGCAAGTTTTACGTTTGGAGAAAACATATCGTGTCTCCTCGTAGCTTTTTACTAATTTCCAGTAACCAGGTGCTCAGAAGGGTTCGATGGATGCAAACTTTGGTAGAGTTTTGACCTCTTTTATTATGTATGTTGTTTTGGGATGCGGAACTCAAATCTAAGGTTTGCCAACAAAATTTCGTGACGGAACATCGTCAAAAAACGCAAAAAACCTCAGAAATTTGGAACTTTTTTTGGTTTTACGCTTATAACTTCAGAACGGTCCGTCCTAGCAAACACATCACTACATGATAAATTAAAAAGCATACAATTCTGGGCTGAATAAGCTACCTACAAGCCAAGTTTGGTCCAGCCGTATAGTCTCAATCGACAGTCGAAAAACGTCGATTTTTGTCAATTTGGCTAAAAACCCTGATATAGTCACATTTAAACGTCTGTAACTTGAAAACGGCTAGTTATAAGCTAAATTTACTAACTATTATATTACTATTTATTTTATTATATTAGATTACTAACTATTTATATTCTAAAATGAAAACTCGTAGAATGAAAATTGTATAGCCTTAATTGGTCTTTGTATTCTATGCCAACACAACGTTTTATTCCTGAAACCAGGAAAAGGAAAGGTGCCTCAATCCCTGTATGATCCTCCTCTCGCAGCCGACTAGATTATATCAGACCATATATTATTTTTACATGCGATAAGTGGATGCAGCACTACATCTGCCTTATCCAATCAGGGAAAGATAAAATTTTTCAACGTCCTGAAAAGAATTCCGAACTGGCAGACGTCATACATATCTTCCAAGACTCTGAGGCAGCTCAGGACAACATAGTCGCAGCAGGAGAAGCTTTTCTCAAAGCACTGTATGGGTAAAAGAATGCGATATCTTTAAGTCACCCGAGGTACAAACACTACGTGACATCCTCTTACAAATATCGATTCAACATCGACTCACTACCACCCAGCGAGGCAACAGCTCAACAGCATTTCTTGAGAAAGTACTACCAGGTACAGAAATAGCTTGGATACGAAAAGAGGCCTGAGGACTGAGGGGTGGAGATTGCGCAAAAGCAGTTTTATGCCGGTGACGACATCGGATGTCCTATTACGCCTTATATTTTGCAAATGCAAAAAAAGCTATCTAGGGCATTGTGGGTGCAAAAAGGCAGAGTTGTACTGCTCTCCAATTTGCGCCAACTGTGTGGAAGCGCGCAAAAATGTCGACTACAGCTGCCTTGGAAGATATTGATGACGAGGACCTTGCACAGTTTTCGGGAGAGGCGGATCAAGAGCCAGGAGACGAGAAATTTCAAGGAGCACAAAGTATATCCATTACTACCATCTATTTTGTACTTGTTTTCTAGCCATCTTATTCATTTTGTTAGGTGATGAATCTCTCCATCAGTCCGAACCGTCATCGAAGAGACAGAGGCTCCATTAAACATAAACTTAATTAACATTTTTGTATATAACAAGCTGCTATATTGTACTTCGCTTTTACTCTCTTACTGTGCATTAATAAAATCTTGAATTGTAATTGTTGGAGAATTATCTGTACCCATAAAAATACGATATACGTAACTGAGGTGAGTATTGCGTAGGCAAGTGATGTTGAGATTTTAAATTTTTAAATTTGTATTTGACTAAATTTAAAAAAGTAGGTTGTCATTAAACGTAGAATGTGATGCTTTACAGCTCTTATTTGCTGAGTGTTTCACTTAAGGATGGCCGATTTGATGTCACAGTCATTTAAATGTGACTATTTTAAGGATTTTAGCCAAGTTGATAAAAATCGACGTTTTTCGACTGTTGATTGCGGTCATACGGCTGGAGCGAATTTAGTTCGTAGTAGCTCAATTGCAGAATTTTGTGCTCTTTAATTTATTATATAGTAATTCTTTTTCTAGGATGCACTATTCTGAAGTTTTGAGCAGAAAACCACAACAAGTCCCAAAATTTTGTGGTTTTTCGCGTTTTTGACGATGTGCCGACACAAAAGTTTGTTGGCAAACCTCAGATTCGAGTTCAGCCCCCCACAAAGCATTAAGAATGAAAGAGATCAAAACTCCGCCAAATTTTGCATCCCTCAAACATTTGGTTACTGGACTATCTAGACAAATCTAGATAACTTAAATACAGCAGTTTAAAAAAGTATAAATATTTAATACACACCCCTATAGATATGCCTCTGCATAAGCTGTCGGCGATAACTACTGATTGGGCACGAGCAATGGTTAGTAATATTAATGTATTTATTTGCAAAAAAGGTAAATCATTATAGACTGTATGTCGTATCACTGTAGTATCCACCAGGAAGCTTTGTGTGGTAGAATACTACCCTTCGAACACGTTATAAAAATAGTTATAAAAATAGCAAACTTTTTCGAGCAGCCCGTTTGAAACACCGCCCTACTAAAAAATCCTGAAGATCAGGATTTCATTCTGCATACTGCAGTACGTTATCTCAGTAAAGATTATAAGATTTGTAAAATTGAATGAAGAAAAAAAAAGTTATCTCAATACCAAAAATCAAACTTTTGTTGCACTAACAAACTCTCGCTGGCTGATAGATTTGAGTTTTATCACAGACATAATGGAAAAATTGAATTATGTAAACTTGTAGCTGCAGGGAAAAAACAAACATATAGCTCTAATGATATAGGGTCTGTAAACTCGTTTACAGCTAAACTGGTTTTGTGAATATTACAACTGCAGATGAAGTCACTTGTGCATTTCCCAAATATAAAAAAGTGACAGGCAACGCTGAAATTGACTTAACATCATTTGTTATCAATCTTCAATCACTTCAAGACCAGTTTGAAAAGCGATTTTAACAGTTTAATATCATCGAACCAATGGTTACCTTTTTTATTAATCCTTTTACTTGCCAAGTAAATGTTACCGAAATAGCTGCATATATCGCAGAGTTTGTTCAAGTAAGGACAGAAGAAGTGGAGCTAGAAATTTTGGATCTTCAGAACGACATTGTCCTAAAACACAATGTATTAGATAAGAACTTCTGGAATGCAGTGGACAGAAACAAATTTCCATTCTTGAAAAAAGCATCACACAAGATAAAATCGTCTTTCGGTTCCACATCCTGGTGTGAATCATTATTTTCAACAATGGATATCACAAAATCAAAGCACAGATCTCGACTTACAGATGAACATCTTGATAATTGCTTAGGAGCAGGAATATCACCATACTCCCCTAACTATGAAGCAATGGCCAATGAAATGCAGTGCCAAACATCACATTGACTTTGAGATTTATATTTTTTATAAATAATTTTTATACTATGTAAACTTTTGTATGAATTATTAAATAATTATTTATTTTACATAAAAATGTAAACAATAATTTTTATTTGTTAAAATTATGTTTTTGAAATTAAATATTTTTTTGTATATTATGCGTATTATTAACTATATCCAACTATAAATTGTTTACCTTGAAAAAATAAATAGTGTCCGCTGCTCGACCAATATTCTAGAATGTGCTCTCAAATACAAAAAGGTTGGAGACCCCTGATCTAGATCATTATGGGATTGAGTGCATTTTATGGAAAATGTTGTTTATTAGTCAGAACACTACAAAGTGCTTGAGGGTATTTGTACTTGGACGCATTTATTGGTATACGTTCGCTGTACATGGGAATGAAATTCAGCTCGCTAATGAGGGGAATTTTATTTCGCATTATGGATTTCCTACATGCTTCATTACTATAACTATCTCTTACTTCTAGAAAGTTATTATGCGACTGAATTCGATACATCTTTAAAGACTTCAGTTGAACTGCAGGTCTTGAATTTTTTATAAAAAACTTATGGGTTAATAATTTAAAATTAAAATTGTTTTTCTGCCGTACCTTAATAAGGTTAAACAGCGATGGCTTTTGCCGGCAAGTCATAATAATGTTATGCCAATATTTAGGAATTTCAGCAATTTCTATACTTTCTTTTAGAAATAATCAAAAAACCTTGATCGCTCGAGAGAAATGAGTGGCCCCGGATCAGAAATACTGTCAAATAACTTAATATAATGAACTAACATGCACATAAAATGCATCAGTCAATACATGATTTTTATTTTATCCTGGGCATTTATCACTTAGGACAACGAAATTCCGAGAGTTAATGTCAATGATCTTAGTCATATAATGAAATAAAAGAGATGCGACTTCAATTTGGCCCTTTGTTTAGCAATCGTTTCGTCATATACATACGTTAACACACTGTCATCTGACAGATTGTCAACACCCAAAGACATAACACCACAATTATGGGCACCGACAAGCAAGATTGTCTGTTGCTTGTGGTAACGGAAAATTTTGCATATAATCAAAGCATATAACTGTCGCTTTCCCTCTCTTTACTTTTTCTTTCCAACTTCTTTTTAGATCATAAAAAGCTTTTGCTTTTCTTAAATGAACTTTTTTTATCTGCTTCTATGGAAGCTTTAAGTGTATCATCTTCAGCTGCAGTAAGTTTCTGGATATAGAAATTACAAACTGTGCATGTATCAGTCCTCGACAAACCAGATTTACTATTGAATTTTGTATGAAACATTGTCCAATAGGTTTTATAACTTATTGGAATTTTATATTCTTTTAAAGAGTTTCTGTGTAGATGTTTAAAAAGTAACGATTGGAATTTTGCTTCAGAAAATAATAAGACAGCCTTGGTTTGTAAGACCTTCGACTAAATGTTGTAGTTCAAACGGTAGTGCATTCTGTCTCTTCTTATGTTGACCTCTTTTGTCTGTGGGTGATTACATTGTTTCACAAAGACTAGACTGTAGTCGCCTAAATCTTGCGGAAAAGGCTTGATTGCAAACTGGCACTTCTAGACAGTCATTCGCAGCAGTTCTTGTTCTATACTTAATAGAAATAATGAGCTGCATACTCAAAGTTCGGTGCCGTATTCTCTGTCTTAGAATCTGTGTATTCAACAAGAAGTGATCTGATTTTGTGATTTCATGGTATAGAAATCTTCAGAGATACGTTGCCTATGTTCTGCAGATAACACAATGAAGCACTTGTTGCCTCTGCGATTAATATGTGCAATATACATCACCTTTAACTTTCCTCTCTCGTGTAACATCACTTTTCTTCTGTTTTTTATTTCGTTTTAAAGACAAACTCGTAACAATCTTTGATTTTGTCGTTTGTCATCTTTCTCGTTTTCTTACAAGAACAACACTTGTCAATGACATGTGACCATTAATGTAGTAAACCTTGGAAAAAGTTGATGTTTATATCTCGCGCCTTGTTTGAGTTTCGCGCTGGTAAGCTATCTTGGCAGGATCAAAAAAAAAGTCTAATGATGTACTTAATTTTTCTGATGCTGTACGTGGTGCAATCAAGTCAGACAATTTTCTAAATAAGTAAAATTAGATTCTGTTTAGACACCTTTATTTTTTACTTTTACTTTTTATCAAGATTATAAACAACTTCAACTTTTTGCAATATCTTTGTTTTCCATTTTTTACTATCCGTCAAAAAATAATAATAATAACTTTATCTATCTCAAAAATCAACAACAACCTTTTTTTTTTATTTTTCACAACCATCTTCATTTCTGTTCTTTTTACAACACAAACAAGTTTATTTAGTTCTAACAGATTTATTTAAATTCAAATTTGAGTGATATTCACAAATTGCATTATTTGAAGTCCAGCTTACAAGGTAAGGCGTCTCAAGTAATACGGTCGCTTGAAGTTAGTGACGCGAACTATGATGTAGAGTGAAAATTAGAGAAATCGGCCTTTAGTCTACCTACATCTCACAAAAACACCCATAAATGTAGTTATTGCATATCAGAGGATCATATCATTTACGTTTGCGAACAATTTTCAAAATTAAGTGCGCAAGATAGAACAACGCAGGCCAATACCGAGAAATTTAAATTTTTTAAAAAGTAATCATGAGAATTTTAATTACGAGGCAAGCTTTGTAAGAAATGCAACAAGAGGTATTATTCTTTATTACATTTTAATAAAAACAGTGAAAACGTAAGTATTGAGATAACTGAGGTAGAATCGAAGAAAGCACCATTTTCCACAACTGTACTGTCAAATTTTAGAGAATTTAAAATGAATGATAAGGTGTTATTATTGACAGCAATCGTAAAGGTCAAGGATAATTCCAATAAATTACAATATTTTTTTTAAAAAACTAATCATGCATAACCAGGAAAGCAAAAATTTAAAAAAATAAAAGAGGAAATTTCAACCTTTTAGAATTATAAGTAGGTACTAATCAAAAGTAACGAAATTAAAATTTAGCATAGTATAAGAATCATACTAATACTATAAAATCTCCTAATTCGATAGCTTACCCTATCATGATAAAATCAAATAATTTAAATAAAGTTCATCCCTATAGGTGATAATTTCAAAACCAACTAGAAAGAATGAAAGAAATTAAATAATATGAATTAATATTCAGAAATTTACACAAAAAGGTATAAATAGTCTTAATAAAAAATTAGAAATTTAATAAACGAAGAGCATCATAGATGAAAATGAACAGATAACAATTAAATTTTCTAACCAAACCTAAGATGACAGTATATAATCAGGACACCTGTAAGAATTCCTTGTATTAATAATAAAAAATAAATAGAAATAAAAACATTTATACCATGTGTTTCGCTTGCAATAAGAAATAACTAACGACTCGTCAACCTGCTAACTAATATCAATAATCTAAAAGGAAACTAATTAGAGATAACCATCTCTATCTATGTAACCTCAAATAAAACTACAAAAATTCCCCCAACAAGAGAAAAGACTACGAAAAATTCTAGATCGCACAGAAAGGTTAATCAAACAATTATGTAATAATCGCAAAAAAGTGATGGCCAAGAAATTAAAAATGTAAATAATTGGCTTATTTTATAGTTCTTACCGCCGATTACAAAAAACGAAATAGAAACCACGATAGAACAGATGAAAAGAAAAACAGCAGGAGAAGACGGTATTTTGGCGGAAATGCTAAAAGAAAGTGGCGAGACACTGTTGTACGAACTGGAAAGGTTGTTTAATAGATGTTTAAAAAATGGAGAAATCACTACAGACTGATCCAATATCCTAGTAACACTAATTTAGCAAAAAGGAGACCAAGAAGATCTGGAAAACTACTGGCCAAACAGTATTCTATCGCAACTGTATAAATTGTTCTCTAAAATCATAACAAACAGATTAACACTGAAGCTTGACTTTTACCAACCGATCAAACAGGTAGAATCGGTGGAACACCTGCAGACGATGAGAATACAGAATACCATTATCGGTATTATCGGACTTTAAAAAGTCTTTGATACGGTAGAAATTTGGGCAGTGACCAAAGCTTTACGATACATCCGAATAGACAGTCGCTACATCAATATATTTAAAAAGATTTATCAACAAGCAACAATTCAAATCCAACTGCACGAAAAATCAGAAAAGATAGAAGTGAGACAAGGGGATAATTTATCACCCAAATTATTTACATTAGTTCTAGAATAAGCACTCAAGGAAATTGAATTAAATGAAAGAGGAATCAATATATCGGGCGAATACTTATATCACCTTAGGCACGCCGACGATATTGCACTCTTTGCCAAATCAAAAAAAGAACTAACATCTCTAATGCAAAACATAAAATAAGTTTTAAAAAGAATTGATCTAGAAATAAACAAAAGTAAAATAAAGTACATGACAAATCAAGAAGACAACACAGGATCAATAATAATAGATAAAGAAGCTGCAAGAAAGGTAGACGACTACAAGTACATGAGGCAAAAAATTACCATCGGAAAGCAAATCAACGATGAAAGAATAAGACTAACCTGGGCAGCCTAAGCAAAGCTAAAAGACGTATTCCAAATGAACACCCCTCCTAAAACTAAAACGAGATCTATACAATCAGTGTATATTACCGATAAATTAAGAATTAACCAAAAAGCCATTGCGCAAAAAATCTTAGTAGTGACACTAATAGACCACAAAACTAAGAGAAAAGAAGAAAAAGAAAGCGGGCATCCAAGACGTGGTGGAAAGAGCAGCAAAGTTGAAATGGCAGTGGGCTGGTCGCGTGGCAGGGGAGACAGATAAATGAAGTAGCAAAATGATAAGATGGAGACCATGGGGAGAACGAAGAGGCGTAGGTCGTTCAAATCGCTCAGAATAGACAGAAATGGAAAACTTATAGAAAGGCCTATACCCATAGAGTAGATAACGGTTAAGAAAAAAAGAAGTAACGTTGACTTAACAATGAAACAAATATATGCTGATTTGTAACCGACTTATAACATTTAAGTTCATATCCGTGTATTTTTAAAAATTTTATAAGTTTCTTTACCTTTGTAGGTCACAATTTACTTGATACAAGACATATTAACAATTCTAAAGTAGAGAGACCTATTACCTTGTTGACAGTTTATATTGAGCGTTACTGTCATTCTGTATGTAAATTCTTTATTTTATAAAAAACGGAATAGTTATTTTTAAATTAAATTTTACAAAAAATTTCTTATTGGGCAATTCAATTAAAACGATATGTCGCATCGGTTTTATCAAACTAAAAAGTCTCCTCAGTAAACCATCCAAATAGAAACAGTCCAGTTTGTCGCGATTTATTTCGTCTCGTGCTGTGCGCTTAATTACAAGAATGAAACAATAATATCCGTTGAACGAACACGGTTCCACAAAAGAATAAAAACATTTAAATGTGTCAAAGAGTTCATCTGTCTCCTTTTACAAGGATTTCAATTGGGCTAATTGAAAAGAGAACAAATCCTGAACAAAACTCATATCTGGATTGCCAGTTTGGTGTCATGTAATTGCAAGGCTGGACAATTTAAATTTTTCGATACCACCGTCAATTAAAACCATTCTGTTCTGTATTGCAACGGCAATTTCACATTAATAGTTTCTCGTTTTAAATTGCAAAATTTATTTAAAAACATTTAATGTTTGGAAAATAAATACATCATTATTACTGTATGTAATTTGTGTAGGTAAATATGTTGAATTCTAGTTGTCCTCATTAATATTTTAATTAAAACTTAGCGGAACTTGTTTTACCATTACAATTTCTAATTGTATCATAGTTACTATACATTTTATGAGTGCACTCATATTTACCTTAATATAACATAAGAGTATACAACCAAGTTAAATTCTAACATAAGATATATAGTCCTATTTATTATTTATTTATTTATTTATTTAGAAACAAACACTCTACAGGGTTAAATAAACATCATACTAGCTTAATAATTAATAATACAAGACGTTTACAATGTACATGTGTCTAGACAAAATTAATAATAACAGTATGAAATATTGAAATGAAATATGAATAAAAGAATTAATGAATTGAAGTATATAAGGTAAAACTAAGCTGTTTAGAATAACAATTTACCCAAAACAAGTAAATAGTGTAAAAGCACCAATACCCTGCCACCTAAAAAATATTTGAAATTCAAACTCGTTTAGATTTAAAACTAAATTATATTTATTAATGAGACTTGCTATATAACAGTGCACATATAAATAGTATGCATATTTATTATCAAAAGTTATAAAATGTTTATTTTTATATTTCAAAAAAAATAATTAATCGAAATGCATATTTTATACCAGCAAGCGACCTACCCTTTGTTTTTGATATTTGTGTAATGAAAATTCCTGATTCTTTATATTCAATATGAAGAAAAAGTACTGTTTTAATTTAACAAATAAAAATATCCACAAAGATGTTAAAAACAACGCTTGAATTTATCTAGAATGCAAGAACTTCTCGCTTTAGCATAATTGCATGTTCCGAAAGTAATTAAAAGCTAATAAGTAACATATAATTTTTATTTATTTAGAATGAATGTAACATAATACTTAGAAGCAAGGACGGTACTACTATAATTTATTTATAAAACAATAATTCATTAGGCGGTGGACTGTTGGAGCTGGACGCATTTAGGTGCATTTACCTTACCTTGTTCTAAAAATAAGAATTAGTTAATAAGTCTATAACCTTAAGTTGAACCTTATGGAGTTGTTACTTGTTGCAGTAGTTTGTTAGTCCTAGAAAAACATATATTATCTATTTAAGTAATTAGTATCAACCTAGGGTACTCTTCAATCTCTGCAAGCTTATGTTAAATATATCAATATCCTGCTTAAGATTATTATAAGCTGTACATATCCGCACCAGCGGTGAGTTCATTTGATAGTTTGTTCTAGGACAAGTGTATTGAAAAGAAACTAACAATCGAGTGACTGTATGCGGTACTTGGAAATTTATAGAACCTAGTAAGAGTGGATTATCTAAAATTCCATGTATTAGTCTGTACAAAAAACCAATTTAAAAAAAAAAGACAAAATCTACAAATTAATTAGAAATTTATATTGTAAACGTTCAAGAACAAGTATCTGATAAGTATAATAGGGGTTCCAAATTACCGATAAGTACTCTAGTACTAATTATATAGTTGAACAATGACCAGAGAGTTTGCATGTTTTTAAATTCTTTAGAAATTCTACATAGAAATCCTAAGTTCTTGTATAAATGAGTAACAAGAGCGTTTAATTGATTATTGCAGGTTAATTTTGAACCAAAGATAATTCCTAAGTTCTTACATTCAGTTTTACGTTGCAACTAATTAAATTTATAGTCCCAGTTTAAACAGTTCTGTTTTCTTGAGTAAGTCATTACAAAGCATTTATCAACATTAAAGTACAATTTACTCTCCTGTGCCCATCTATGTATGAAATTTAAGTTCAAGAGTTTCAATTTCTTTAAAGATTTTGAAGTCATCAGCATATAATATGTAACTGCAATTAGAAATACTTTGAGAAATATTATTTATGAAAAGTAAAAGTAGGAATGGGCCCAGTTTTAGTTTAGTGGTAAATTCGAGTCGTGATAATCTAATAAGTAATGTGCGATAGTCAACCTTATCAAATGCCTCAGAAAAGTCAGTGTAAACAATATTTAGTGGATGCCTCTTTTCTAACGTATTAGAGACTGCCTGTGTAAAATAACAAAGATTAGTTGCTGCAGACCTAGTTTTCATGAATCCCTGTTGAATAATATCTATTAAATGTTTTACTTGATAAAATATGTTGTTGTACAGAACTGATTCAAAAACTTTAGCGAATACGGATGGGATACTATACTAATAGGACGATAATTCTCAACTAAAGAATAATTACAGGATTTATGGATTGGACATATCTTGAATGTTGTCCATTTACTGGGAAATGTTCCTGTCCTTAATGATCGATTTATAATGGATCAATCAAATATTTCGCACAACCTTTAAGGATATAGACAAGAATGCCTTCAGGGCCTACAGACTTATTAATTTTTTAGTTTTTTAATGGCTTTAGATATTTCTTCCTTACTGATGTGCAATAAATTTATCATATTGGATGACATGTGATTAACGTCATTGTCCCCGATGTTTTCAGCGCGCTCATAAACAGCTCGGAAATAGTCCGCAAAGCCCTGAACAATATCTATTCCACCCTCCAGTTAGCCACCATCACTGTACAAAATAGTTGGTAAAGTATTTTTCTTTGTTTTGGTTTTTATATAGTTCCAAGACTCTTTAGGGTAATATTTCAATTGATTTTCAACTGTATGCAAGTAATTAGAATAGGCTGTTCTTAACTCTATTTTTTTTTTAATTCTTCTTTAACCTGTTTGTAATTATAATTAACATTATGAACATTTAGTTTTGTGTTAATAAATAATAGTAACTGAGACAGATTGTTCAAAAATATTTTGAAGAGTAATATAAAATTGTTCTACCTTCTCATTTACATCATTTGTATTTAATTGACTAGACCAGTCCGTATTTTTTATCAATTCGTACAAAAGCCTGAAATTAGATTTTTTGAAATTGAAAATTGGAATACATAAAGAACTTATCGATTTGTTGTTGTAATTACTCATTAGTGCTGGTTGATGTGCATTTTGCGGCACTAAACAATCTGTTTCAGGGGAGACCTCAGCTTGTGTGTTAGTCAAAACAACATCCGAGATACGACCCATACTATTTCATTTGTTTTAAATCAAAGAAATTAACAAAGTTTATGTGATTTTGAAATTGATTTGAATAATTGCAAACAGATTCAGAGTTATGTTGAGAGTGAGACATTTCAGTCAAATTTAGGTATCCCAGCAACAACACCTTCGCACTCCACAGGCAGCTTAGGTTACTTATAGTCTAGGTACTCCCCAGCTGGTTGATTTGGAGGCATATATACAGCAATAACATACAGAAATTAATGGGTGAAACCATTAATAATTTTAATACAAAGTAAATCCCACACACAAAGCTGTTAAATTTAATCTCAATTTGTTCACATTTAATAAATGCAGATATTGCTACTAGTACACCACCACCTCTTGATTTATCGCTTAACGAAAGGTCTCTATCTTTTTTAAACACCGTGTATTCATCACCAAATAACTCATTAGAATTTATTCCATTCCACTAAAACAAAGCAAAGTCACTTACATGTATTAACAAAAAGTTTGTTTGTTTTTGTCCGCAAGCCACGAACATTCTGAAAATAAATATTAAACGCAGGGTTAACAGAATTACAGGATTCGTTAGAAATTTCTTATTTCCCATTTTTACTTCTGAGTTTTATCTAGGTCTTCTTCATTCCTTATCCTCACGGCTAGCGAATTATCATGGTATCTAATGTATACAGACCCTTTGTATGTCCACACATACGTAAAATTGAGTTCATCTTTTAAAGACTTTGCTGTCCATAACAACGCTTTATTATAATTTATATAAATTACGGAATCACCAGGGTGAAGTATAATATCACTGCTCATTCAATTTACATTCTTTTTTTAGCTATAATAAGATCTCTAACAGTTACGATTATCGGATCTGGTATGGTAGTATTCTTTGATGACAAACTATGGATACTGTCGATCTGTTCGATTTTAAATTCTTCAATTTGCAACTTATAAGCAATTTTTGCATGATGTCTGCAAGGTTCTCATCACTTTGTTGTTTTAATCCGTGTATTTCAATGTTCATATTTCTGGAATATTGATCCAAGTTATTTAATTTTAATTCGAGGTTTTCAATTCGCATAATTAAAGAACTAATTTGATGCCCGCTACTGGTAACTTTATTTTGTGTTTGTATTAGTTCGTGTTGCAAGTTTGACACTTTTTTGTTTACCTCATTAATGGTATTAAATAATTCTTTTATTTGCTCGCAAAGTAGTAGTAACAATTGTAATTGTTTGTTGATATCATCCACATTTAATTGATTTACCTCAGTATTGGTATTATTGCAATCTACGTATACACATTCGTTTAATCTACCTGACATACTAATATTATTGAAAACTTCCAGCGACATTTTTATGGATCTTAAATAAAATATGCCACTACATTTATCACATGTATTTGAGTCATCATAGCTGCTACACTTTTGTTCGCAAGATTTGCAAGTAGACGGCATATTTAAGCTTAAAATTTTAAGTTTTATCAGAGCCGATGTGATATACGTCTACATGTTTGTATTGCACAAACGAGACGTCTTATATTATTTATTATTATTATTGTTATTATCTTTATTAAAAAACTTAGTTTTTTACTAGTTTTTTTCTCCATTTCATTTAACCAAGTTATTTTATACAATAAGGTGGTCGTCAGAATTTTTATGATAATCATGGCGAACGAGTGTAATTTGCTTTACTATGGTAAGGTCATTCTATGCCAAATCAACATACTAATTGTTTCTGACGTTCTGAGACTTGGATGAAACTTGGTGATTCAAATCAAATTTTATTGCAAAAAAATGCATGCAGATCTAAATGAAAATGATTTTGGAAAACAAATTCAGGTATGTGAGGTCATACAAACTCTGATTAAACTCAACTCAAACCGAGCCCAGTCCCATCATACATTCCCTCCTCTGTCCTCCCCCTTAATCAATACATCCGCATCCAACCCATCCGTACTACCAACTGCCCACCATCAACATTTCTCGTTTCTGAGACAACTCCATCCTTTATATTCCTCCTTAAACACAGTCTCCATATTAATCCAACCGCCACCGACGATGACAGTCTGAAAGTGAGTTCGTTCATCGCCAACATCAAAACCAGCAACTGAAAGATTAACTTCTCTGAGAAGACAGATCCCGCCACCTTCATAGAAAGGTTGGATGAAGTATGTGCCCGCTACAACATTCCGAGGGACCAGCTATAAGTGTTGCTACTACCCAAACTAATGTCCGGAACGGCATTACATTGGTATAGGAATAACCAGGCCCAATGGAGAAAATGGCCCGATTTTCTATAGGAGTTTTACGACTTCTACTTACCACCCGACTACAGGATCAACCTAGAAGCCAAAATCAGTCATTGCATTGCATGCATTGTCTATACGCAGACCCTATTTCAAAGATATGGTGGCATGACCGAGGAACACAAATTGTTGTGGCGTCACCGCAATTTGTTACCGAAGTGCCGCCTGTACCTTCGTCGTGGTGACTACCGAAACATTTCAGACTTCTGCCACATTGTCCAAGAATACAAAGAACTCCACGGAGACCTAAAACCAAAGCGCGAGACAAAGCTTGTAGCCTCCGCTTCGAGAAACCGTGAATCAGCTACGCTCACGACCAAGTCAAGAAAGCCCGAAGCGAATGTAAATCAGCCATCTTCCAACGAAAATAGGCCTAAACCCATAAGTCCGTCTCCACCGCTGGAAACTAAAAATACTCAACTAGGAATGTCGAACAGACAAAATACTGGACTAGTGACGTCAATTCCAACAGCTGTTTGCGGCCAAAGTGTACATTTCCTAACCTAATGCCGTAACCATCGATCTTATTTTGTTCCCGCTGCGAGAAAAGAAGTGTTATGTCTCGCGACTGTATCTACCAGCAGAGTTTAGACCAGAAGACCTCAAGTCCGCTCCACAACCGCCGCCTCCGATGTATTGGACACCAGATCATACATCCTTGTTGATACTAATGGACATTTAAATTTAGATTGTGCGAGATCCACTTGGGATAACGCATAACGTCGTAGAGAACGTGCCATCGTACGATATTTCGGTGATATTACATTCTCTACTATGCTCCTATTATAATAACTTTCATCAAAATAAATAAACATTCTCAATTAAAATTTGATTCATCTCACTGCCTCCAATAACTGAAGTCCCTTCTGATCCTGATTCTTCCTTATTACTAAGGTGGAAGACACACCGAGCCGTAGAGATTATCTCTACCGTACTGCTTCCTTCCTTCCTAATCTATCCTCCCAAATAAACGGAGGATGGACGCCAGTTTGGAACTTTAGTAGAAACTGACTCCGTTGCAATGTTCATAGGGACGAAGTTGCTCGTCTACTGAAGAACTACAGCGACCACCCATGTTCATGAGTAACTAAGGCATTCCAGGCCCGGCTCAAGGCTCTCGATCGCAAGAGATCTTATCTGGTGCATTACATGTCGACAAAGTAATTTTTTGGGAAGGATTTCCTGTCCAGCCTGAACCTGGAAAAGTTTGGAAAACTATCAAGTTTCTTCCGCTCCATAGAATAAATAAGCACCCGGAATAATTCTGCCTGGCTGTCACAGCATTGGCCAACCCCGTGTCAAACAACGCGAGAGCTTAGACAAGACGTAGTCAGTACCAAGTCATCGAGTCCAGTGATACCTGACAGTCGACGACTGGAAGACAGCTGATTTTCAGCAATTTTTCCAAGATCAGAAAAGTTCTCCACCGCCCTTAGCACCGCTGAAATCATCAATACAAACCGCCGAGGTTAAGCCAGTCTGCAAACCGCCGTCCGGCACGGAGACCAATACGTCCGCCGTAGAAAGAAGGTCTTTGAGAGTCCAGGTCGACGTTCTTTCACCTCGTGAGGCAGCCGTTGGATTCAGCCCCAAAGGTGCCGAGGATCAAAGCTCATCCCAAGCATAAAGACAGCTTGTGTTAGCAATGCGTCCTATTAGGACACCACCGCGCCGTTAAGTCTGTAATGAGAAGAGCCGCTTCTTCTACACCAGATGTGGCCAGTTGCCCCTGTAAGCCGTGACCAAGATGCCCAGCACCGTCAAGAGACCAGTGTCTGTGCTAACTGTTCCAGTGTTTAGTTTATTTTTATTATTATCCTGTGTTAATTTTAAGTTCTGTAGCCTTTTAGGCTTTTTCCGAAAAGCGCGCAGCGCTTTTCTTTTCGAAGTAAATGAGATGTGCAATGAAGTTACTTTTATCTTTTTAGTTATTTACCGATATAAATTCTATATTTAATTTAGCAGATGTTGTTAGTACCAGTAAGGGCGCCACAACATTCAGTTTTATCTAATAATGAAGAAGACCGTGATTCAAAAGATGAAATGCTGAAGCACTCAACAAAAGCTTACCAAAATCATAAAAGCAGGGAAAAGAAGATTATGATACCAACCTTGTTCCCTGAGAGGCAGTAAGTCTTTTAATACTATAAAGACAAAAGAAGTGTAGAAGTGATGGAAGAAAATTCCAAGATTAGTTCTGTCATGGATGGGCAGATTAAAATGGTGTGTAGTTTAACGTCCATTGATTGCTACCTTTCAAACTGCAATTATCGTGCCAGAATTGATGAAATCAGGAAAATTTTGGAAGATGAATTTGAAGAAAATCCAATCGAAATAGTAACGTTTTGCCAGTGAATCTCAGTTGACCGGTGCAACTTGAAATTCTGAAAAACGTTCTTCAAGAGTTTGTTAAGCTTTTATGAGACATACTTGAAGTTTTTTCTGTCACGATTGTATTACTAAGCAACGGAATGCTATCATGAATCATGTAATGGAAAACTGCTACCATTTTGAGGTGGCAGTGATTTTGCGACTTTCTTGAAAAGTGCAGCTTTGTTTTAGAAGAGAAAGCGCAATCTTATCACTGAGACAATTTTCAGGCTAGTCTTCACGCCTTAATGATGAACTAAAGAATTTTTTTATTTTTTAGACTGCTCAGTCGCAAGATGTAAAAATGGGAACAACTTTCTCAATTTTTGCAATCATGAAAATTATTTTGGAGTTGAGGCAAAGTGACATTTTTCAGCTATAGCTCACTGTGAAGGCCCATGTAATGGAACTGTAGGGACTGTTAAAAGAGAGACAGCAGGGACTAATTTACAAAGGCCACACCAAATGCCAACTGTATGAATGGAAAAACGTAATCTTTTTAGGATCATAGGTGATGTTAAACATAAATTATGTAAGTGGCACTTCAATTTTTGACTGAGTGATTAGGAGTGCCTACACGTTCAAGAATGAAATGTTGACTCGGTATTGAAATGATATGCCTATTTAGTAACTAGCACCACTAAGTTCACATTCGGATATTATTTACATCAAAGATAACTATAAAGAACATCTGAAAGGTAATTTCGAATGTCATATTCATAAACGTACAATAAAAAGTAAAATAGTACGCCACATACCATGGAAAATATGCTTTTGCATTTAACAAATAAACAAGCAATGAAAAACTTTAAGTGTAAATAGAAATACCTTAGGTTTGCAAATTATAAATTATTGTAATATCCAATCCAATCTGAAATGCAGCATAGCTACTTCCAACTAGATTATTATAATATCATATTAAGGGACTTCATGCCAACTTTGATTATTATTTCCCTTGAGTTTTGAATGCGATTTGAATTCAGTCATGCACAAGGGCTTCTATTAGGTTATGATGTGGACTAATTTAATGGCTATACAGAATTGGGAATAAATTGCAATAACACAGATTTATTTTTAAAAATATATACTGATTTTGAAACTACTAAACAAGTAGTTGCCTCGTGCTTTATATAAACAATGTCGATGTTTACATTTATTTCATCTTAATAATCCCGACAGGGCCAGCTAAAACCCGGGTGCTTCCACTTTAATTAGCACAGCCTTGTAGTAGGCAGTTGTAGCACAAACTAGTTCAGTGTGTTTGCAAAGGAACAGAATATAGAAAATGCGTTTTGTAAATAGTCAACTTGTTTTGATATTTGATTATTGATTTCTCACAGGGTGTTCAACATTGAAGAACAAAATATATGTAATAACTATATTTTGGTTGAACTTCATTTTTAAAAGTTTATTTTTCTAATTCGTTTTTACATTTTCCACCGCAGCAGAGAGGTTCAACGAACGTGTGTGAAATTCAACATACGTGGCGACACCTTTTAATGTTTTAATCCTGTTTTCTTTGTAGCATTACTGGCCGTAAACAGATAAATTTCAGCGTATCACATTTTTCATGTTAGTTTTTTGACTACTTTGTTTTGCAAATTAGTTTTAGGAGATCTAGATGGCTAGAAAAATACATAATATGCTAATGTGTATAATAATAACCTAATAAAGTTCAATGTCTGGTTTATTGATAATTACAAATTTTGTTTTAAGGTCCTGATCAAATTTAGAAACTTTATTATTATTATTATTCTTTACTTTTTTAAACTTGAGGGCATTGGCACTGTTTGACTTTGAAAGCCCATTACATACGCACTGTTGCACTTGGTAGACACATGTTCACCGGTCAGGGATTTTTATAAAGTGAAACATCGCATTAATACGAATTCTACCTTCGCAGCTGACGTATAGAAAGTTATATTATCCTGGAGTTTTATGCGCATTTAAAAAACATTAGTTCTAGATGTATATTTAATTAATCTTATCAACTACTCTTTTATTATGTGTAGAGTACAGTAATTACAATGTACAAAAATTCTGATAACACTACAGTATAATATACTTCAAATAGCAAAGAATCCTAGCTTTAATTAATGATACATGGAACAGCGTAGGAGTAGCAGTCGATGGAACTCGAGTGTTCAGTATCTAGACCATACCGGCCCTTTTAATTAAAACTTAACTTTCACAATTTACCATCATTTGCCAGCGCTCTCTCTTCTGGTTTTGGAAACAAATATTGAATAATACAGTAACCTTAAAACGATTTTGTTTAATAGCATAAAGAAAAGAAAATCTTAACAATTCTTTGGAAATTCTGAGAAGATCAAGTCACTTGTATTATGTAGGAGAATAACAGAGAATAAGACTAATTCTTTTTACAATTCAAGACACAAGAGTTAATCTGAAATTATTGGTAAAATCAAGTACAAGACGTATAATATTAGGTTTAATGCTTGAATCAATCAATAATTAATGTAACTCGTCTGTAAATGACAGTATTTAGTCTTTTTGAGACAAACCTTTTTATATTTGAATGAAAAAAACAATTTCCCAGAGCTAGTTACACAAAATCACTATACAGTATGTCCTTCATGTAGGTAGGCAACACATTAAGCAAATGACACAATCTTATAATGTCATTTTTATTTATATTAAATTTCTTTAAATAAAAATCAAGATCAAGATCAAGGTTGTACGAGACGACGAAAGAGAGATAACAAAACTTACAGAAACACTATCATCTTGCTGAAATTTTTTCTAACGAGATCACAGACACTGATCTGACTACTTCAGGAAAGATCGCGTCTGGCATACTAGGCGCAGGAACAACCTTCCCATAAACTTATTGATCTAATGATAAGCGGCATTTTCTGTTTGTCAGATTAAACCCGATTCGATTTATCCATTGTCCTACTAAGCTCTGTTAAGGTTGATACAGTTATTTAAGCCAAGAGTCCGTTGCTTCTAGATCAACTGTATCATGATGCATTCTTTTCTGCTTATTTCTTTTTGGTTCTGTCTTCCTAAATTGACTGTGTTTGAACTCTGAAACTCCGCAATGGGGCGTAAATTCTATACAAAGCTGTTCGGAATCATCTGCAGCTACTTGAGTTGTGGTACCTATAATGGTATTGCGAGTTCTCTGTTTAACACACCCCTATGCAGACTTGGTAATGTTAATCCTTCAACGGATTTGTACCGCTTATTCTTCTTTTTCGTAGTTTCATCTCGTTGTAGTATTCTTTGTGCCTCCGGATAGTGCTGGCGAGTGCTCAGAGTTCTTATTTGTACTGCTTATTTCAAATTGTATGCATTTGCATCATACTGGCGAGTGTTGGAAAGCTTCTGTTTCTTTCATTTTGAAGTGTCCTTCCGCGGACTTTTTGTACTGCTTATTTTGATTGTTTGCACTCGCATCGTGCTGGCGAGTACTGGGAGCTGTTGCTTCTTTCTTCTCGAAGTGTTCTTTCACGGACTTCTTGTACTGCTTCTTTCAATTGTGTGCACTCGCATCGTACTGCCGGGTGGTGAAAGGCTCCTGTTTCTTTCGTTTTGAAGTGTTCTTCCGCGAACTTCTTGCACTGCTTATTTCGATTGTGTGCACTCGCATCGTGCTGACTAGTGTTGGGGAGCTCTTGCTTCTTTTTTCTTGAAGTGTCCAGTGGACTTCTTGTACTTCTTATTTCAAACTGTGTGCTCTCGCATCGTGCTGGCGGGCGCTGGGAACTCTTGCTTCTTTCTTCTCGAACCTTCCGCAGACTTTTTGTACTGCTTAGTGTCTGCTGCAGCGTGGATCTTTAATTATTGAATCTCAACGGTAAGGTAAAGGGGCGTAAATCTTCGGCCTCACTAGTGTTTGACTTCTGACGCAGCTACAAGAGAGCACTTTGCAGCGCACGAGATTGCCGCATCGCGTTGATTCCACAAACGGCCCTGTCATCCATCTTTTTGATGTGAAGACGATTAGTCTGCACCTATATGCACATCTGTTGTGTTGGTGGTAAGAACTTCTTGTCTTCTGCCGTGGTAGGTTGCATTGTAGATGCAGTTCTGGTAGAAGACTCTCCCGATAATAAGGATGTTTAATGATGCGACCAGCTAATGTAGGAAGAAAATGCCTTAGCACCTGCCCGTTTCTCCTGAAGTAGAAATCTGGGGATAGGAATTTTGTGGGATAATGTACGGAGAGATTAACTTTAAAGGTTAATCTCTCAATGATTGATGATTTGTTTATACATTTCTGCATTACCATCTTCCGGCACCAACGGCGGTAGCACCAGCTTCCGTGCTTGTAAAAATGCCATTACTGATCTCTCAGACATGCTAATTGTCGCCTGACGCTTGCCTTGGATATTTTAAAGTCCTAATTGGACAATGCTTGATGTTGTTAGCTGTATTGACGTATTAGGTGCCCGACGTCAACGCGATCTGATGGCTGCTTGAAGATTATTGTGAGAGATGGCCATAAAAAGCAAACTTCTTGTTCGATTGATGTTGTAACACTCTTTGTGGAGTACTCCGCTACAAACATTTTATTGTGGTGACAGCTTAGAATATGTATAGATAACTACGTATCTACAAAGAAATCTGTAAAAATACTGAATCAACTATGCCATTTGATGAGCTGATCTGGTCTACAGACAAATCAAAAGTTCTGAATAGCATATGAAAAGGAAAAAAGACACAAGTGGAGCTCTGGTTCGGTCTAGGTGAATATGACAAAATCTTCTAGGTGTATAGATTAAAACCTAAAAATAAATTACGTAAACAAAAGAATTCAAACATAGGCAGATAGTAAAGCAGCGTCAAAGACCTTTCAAGGGGCCGACGTTTTGTCGAAACTTGCCTAATAAGAACATTGAAGAAGCCTGTTGGTTAGCTAACTTGGGCTAAAAATCTGGGGATAATTAAGTAGCTTTAAAAAAAGCTTGTGAACTAAAAAGTAAGAAAGTCAGATCTCATTCCAGAAACAAACACGGGAAGAATTCATAGATGGAACGCCAAAGAACGAATCTCAAGAGTTTCTTGTAATGAGCAGAACTTGACTCTAAATTACAGTAGGACTTCTAATTGGTCATTTTCCTGTAAGAAACGAAATAATCTTTACAACACGAGACTGATAATGGTGATCTAGACTTCAGACTATATGAGGAAGACACTAAAACAGCAAAACATTGTACGCCATTGCCTGACACTACCTTGTCTTGTCAAAGATTTGGATTCAAGTTTGATACAATGGAATCCGAAGGATTTTACCTTCTATTCGACAAAGAACACGTGTCATCTGCTTGAAGGCGTAGCGTTGCTTAAGGGCAGATAGTAATAAGCCTTCTTGCCTGCAATGCTTCTGGTTGTATTAGACGGTTTCTGGAATCAGTAATTACGTACCTACAGAAGTGACAATTTTATAAAACTCGGGTTTGATAAATGTACGAGTATAACACCTAAAACTAGTTATCCAAGAAAAGCAGGTTCTTAGACAAAAAAAAGCGCAAATGGCCGAATGGTAGCAGCATTCGTTTTTTAGATGGCTGAATCCGTGTTCGTTCTACGATAGAATATTACAGAGGTCTTTAAATATTGTGTATTTTCTTAAGCTATTACACTGACAATAATTTGTGGTGTTGTTAGTTTTTCAAAAACAATGACCTAAGATCTACCGTAGCAGTGGCATTTCTAAGTGTTTAATCCTCACAGTAAGACGCTGTCTGGTTTCCACTATCATCTGAGCTAGCAGTTAATCTTTCAAAAACAATTATTCAATAGTTAAGTACTCTTCAGCTACCACACTAATATTTGCGATAGGCAGCCAAGATTACTGCAGCATGAGCCAAAAGTAGTGTGTATATAAGGAGTTAGCAACAAAAAGTCTGCAACTTGCTACAACATCCGCCAAGCTGGTGTCATCAAGTACGCTCAATTCTAAAACATGATTAGGTATCATCCACGTGAAAATAGTTAGGACAGAGGTGAAACTTTTACCAAAACTTTCAAGGGCTGTTATTTGCTATGTTACAGAAATTATTATTGAATAAATGTGAACTAAGATCATTAACTAGTTAAAGTTTGTATTTCAACTTTCTACTTATTCAGAGCTTAGTCCTAGAGTGTATCTCACCAAGCAAAATGAGTTCCAAATTGTTTTGAAAAGAGCTTTACTCTGGCAGAATCCTACTAATACTTTTGCATCGCAGAAGAAAAGAAGGAACTAGGAAGTGAGCTATTTAGATTAATAAATAGAAAATGCTTTTACGGATAAGAAAATGCAGGTGACTAAATTATACTTATAGAAGACAAATTTGTCTGCACAGCATTCGAAACCGTCAAAGCATAATCTTATCAGATTGACCACCTGCAAGTTGTTTTGAAATCAGGCTTAAGATGATAAACAAAGAAGTTAACTAGAATTCCAAGCTGGATTGAAACCATTATAATATTAATATCTTTTATGGTATATTTATTTTTGAAGTTTGTAGCTAAAAATTACATTTATCGAGTTTTGGGTATATAACTCCAACAACGGGAAGTTAAAAGTTGAACTAAAGAAGATTCAATACTTAGCCTGCCTTAGTACTATCGGTGCTGTAAACGTTTTCTGATTATCTCACTTTTAACATTTGTCTTACCTTAGAACTGAAGAAAAAAATCAGCTTAAGAGTTAACAGGCTGAAAAACCTCATCAACATCCCAGAAATATTCCCTCATCTGTCAGTGTCAATAAAGGCAGATAAAACACCGCACATTTCTAAGTTTAACGTATCTTCAGATGTTTGCATATACAAAAAGAATAAAGCAAAATAAAAATCTGACAAACAAGGCAACATCCAGAGCGCTATTTGATACATAAATAACTTTGTCAGATTTCAAATAAAGAATCAAGATGAAAAATTTCTCTAAACCTAAGATTTTATGATGGATATATTACTGAGATTATAATAAAGAACGATTTACAAACCAAAAGTATGACTTGAAGAGCTAACAGGATACGAAAAGAGGAGAGAGACGAATAATTACCTCATCAAAAACCAGGGTTTAGCTGATCCGGCTGGTAGTACTTTGTAAGGGTCCCTTACTAGGGGTACCAATGAAAACCGGAAACGGTGCGTAAGTGGACAAGACAAAAATACTCCAACGGTGTAAGAGGCGCAAGAATTGCAAACTTGCTGCCCCACAGAGAGGGAGAAAGCCCAAAGAGAAAATTAGTCAGTTTAATGGCTGCAAAAGGGCAGGACGCCTATCAGGATATAGGCACTATGGGATAATACCCCGCATGCCCAAATATTACCTTGTTAAAAACACCAACACAAATCAACGCTGACCTGGAAATAAAGAAGCGACCTTTGGCATGAAGCAAATGCCAGAAATAGGTTTTTGGATGTATGGATGTTAAGAGAAGCAGGAAAGTTGAACAAAGTTATTAAAGAGATTTGGAATACAGACTGGATATCTTAGAATTAAGTGAAGTAAGGTGTTCGGAGTTTGAGGAATTTAAAATATTAAAGGGAATTACAGTACCTTACTCAGGGGCAAAAGAAGAGCACAAAGATTGCGCAGCTTTAATTCCGAACAAGTCAGCTAGAAGCAGCATGTTGTAGTTGAATCTAATATTAGAGAGAATTATCTCAGCGCCTTTTCAATCAAATGTAAAAAATGTAACCGTCTTTCAGTGCTATTCGCCTACAGAACTGCCAGATCAAGAAAACACAAACCAGTTTGACACTTTACTGCATGATCACCTTCAAACAGTAAAGAGCAGAGACATAATCATCGTCATGGGAGATTTAAATGCGAAAGTAGGAAAGCAAAACGATGGAATCGAACAGATCATGAGTAAGCATGGGTTGGGTGACGTCAATGAAAACGGTGAGCTCATTATTGATTTGTGTGCGAAGTATAATCTAGTGATTGGGAGAACGTTATTTCCACGCAAGTACAGTCATAAGATCATGAGATCACATAATCCAGAATCAAATTGATCACTTTGCAGTTTTCAGAAGCTTAAGCGGACCACTAAATAACATAAGGAATAAAAAAAAAGCGGATGCCAGCAATAATCTCCATCTCGGTATAGCAAAAATCAAAATGAAGATTTGCAGCTCCAAACAAGAAATGTGAGCAGAAAAGCAACTAGTATAACTTTGACAAGCTCAAAATCTCAGAGAAGCGGGAAGAATTGAAATTGAACTAAGAAATCGCTTCGAACTTCTAGAAGCCACCCCGGACTCCTTGAAAGACAACTGAAAGGAAATTAAGGTCGCCTATCAGGAAACCAGTGAGAGCATTCTTGGCTTCAAAAGTCGTAGAAAAAAAAGAGTGGATGTCAGACAGGGCGACGGAACTCATTGGACAAAGAAAACCGATTAAAGAAAGAATCAATAGCAGCAGGACAAGACAGTAAACTGCGGAGGGTCAAGCAGCAAAAGATAAAAAAATAAAACGGAGTACAAGAAAAGACAAAAAACTGGGTGAACGAATTCGCAAAGAATGGGGAAAAAACCGCCGCTAGGGGGGATGTGACGGAGTTGTATCTGGTAACAAAGCAATTAGTGCAAAAGAAATTTAGTGCTAGTAGACCAGTGAGAAATACAAACAGGAAGCTTCTGACGTTGAAGCAGGACCAGTTGTGCAGAACACTTTGCTGGACTCCTTTGCAAAGATGCTGGTGGAGCATCTGAAACTGTCCAGGGGATTCCAGATCCACAGTATGATGCCTCCGAGATTAAACGAAATGAAAGTCGCACGAAAGCGAACAGAGAATTTCCTCTGACAGTCTAAAAGCAAAAAAGTCAGTCTCCGCGGAAATGCTGTTACCTCTATTTCAAAGGTCTGGGAGGATGAGAAAATATCGGAACAATTGAAAGATGGACTGATAATTAAGTTGCCAAAGAAAGGTGATGTTACAAATTGCAATAACTGGAGGGGCATCACTCTTTTATTGTTCCCCTCAAAATTGCTTTGCAAAATAAAGTTAAAACGGTAGTTCTAGTAGTGGAGCAAACATTGTGCAGGGTACAAGCTGGGTTTAGGCAAATTCGAAGCTGCACTGAACTTATCAACTCACTAAGAACAATAATTAAACAGAATCTGGAATGGGACAGTTCTTTGTATGCTGCCTTTATCCATTATGTGAAGGTTTTTGACTCTATTCAGCACAGTTATATTTGGAACACTCTGCTGGAATCTGAGATTCCACAAAACATCATAAACTTAGTTAAAAGTTTATATGAAGACTGTCAGTGCAAAAAAAGCCTACACAACAACACGTCCGAACCCATATGGGTAACCAATGGAATCAAACAAGGTTGCATACTGTCACCTACTCTTTTCATCCTTGTCCTCGACAAAGTGATGAAATCAAGGTTAGGGAACAAGAAGGAAGAGATTCAGTGGGAGTTAAAGGAGAGGTTGGAAGATCTAGACTTCGTAGATGACATTTGTCTGCTGAGTCAACGATTCGGGGATATGGAATCATAAGTGGGACGGAATCCGCAAAGCGAACAACGCTTTTGCACTGTTGTACAAGTTGGAAAAATAAAAATCTCTCAAAGAAGGTGATAGTAAGAATATTGAATACCAACCTTAAATCTGTTTTTCTTTATAGATGTGAGACATGGAAAATGAATATGACGATTAAAAAGCGGCTTTAGGTTTTTGTTAAAGCTTCCACCATTGGAATATCTTTTGCAACAATGACCTCCGATTAGAGCAACTAACCGGAGTGACAATTATAGGTTACACCAATGACGTGGCCCTTCTGATTAGAGGTACACACACGGAACAACTAGGAACAACAACTGTTTAGAATGCAACAAACTCAAGCTCCTGTCACAAAAAACCGAAGCAGTGTAGTTGAACGTAACTCCATTAAAGAATTAACTGTGGATGTCGAAGATGTCAGAGTGACAACCATGGAGACTCTAAAATACCCAGGAGTATGGGTTAGTAGAAACGCCAAATGAGTATTGCACATTAAAAAAAATTATTGGTGCCAAATAACGGCATACTCCATCATACTGTATGCAGCCCCAATATGGGGGAAAATATTAAAAATAAAAAGTACAGAACAGTGTTGGAAGGTATCCAACGTAGGCTGATGATAAGACTAAGGCAATGCTACAGGACAGTCTCTACCGAGGCCCTGCAGGTAATCCCAAGATCAATCCCTATCAATCTTTTTGTAAAGGAAAGGACGAGAACACAAAGTAGAGAGGAATAAAGACTGAATAAAAAACTAATGTGGGTTAAAATATTAACAGAGTGGCAGGAGAGGTGAAGTGTAGATACTGGGCAGGCACGATAGACAAAGCTCCTAATTTCAAACATTAGGAACTCGTGCAATCGAGAGTACGGAGACGTTAACTTTAACTGTCCCAATTTCTAAAGCAGTCATGGCCTGAGTACTTCCAAAATTTCCTGCGCGGTATTAAAAAAGAAGGGACTAACACGTGTTGGTACTACCTAGACGAAGACGATGCAGAGCACACGTTTTCTGTCTGTCCAAAATAGGAAAGAAGAAGAACAGGATACGAATTAAATATTGGTACGAAGCTGAGTAAGCACACAATAGTTCCAGAAATGTTAGCCAGGAAGAAAACATGGGGGAAAGTGTCCACATATATGCAAGATATTTTGACTATCAAACAAGAAGACAGATGAGAAGGAACAAAACATAGGGCCGAAGCAGTAGCCGTGACTAAATGTAATCTGCAAGGGTGCCAGTTAATCTGTAAGAAGATCAAAGAAACTCGGTCCACCCATGACGTAATGCTATCGCAAATTCATAGGAATTATGAACGTTTTCTGGGGACTACGTGTTTGATCAACTATGCCTCGAAAAAAGGTCTTTTTTAATCGATGTTTGAGGAGAATCATGGGAGTGTTCTGGCCAAACAGAATAACGAATAAGGAACTGTGGCAGAAATCCGAACAAGAAGAAATTGAGAGGCAAATAAAAAAGAAAAAGTTGAAGCGAATAGGGCAAACTTTGCAGAAACCAGATCAAGCAATTGAAAAAGCTGTGTTGGATTGAAACTCACAGGATAAAAGGAAAGTGGGGAGGCTAAGAAAGACATGGAGGAGAACCATTGAAAAGGCCATGGGAAAAGCATGGAGCGAAGCGAAGGCATTAGGTCAGGATAGAGACAGATGGCGAGAATTTATGAAGGCTTCATACTCCGGAAAAAACTGCAGGACATAAGTCAAGTAAGTCAAGTGAAGAAGAGCTGTCTGTGATGGTGCATCACAAAATAATACTTTTCGCTTGAGCCACTATTCAAAAGTCCAATTCCGGAAAAGACTGAAGATGTACGAGGATAGTCATCACTTGCTTACGTTTCCAACTAAATATTTGGACATACATTACATAATTCTGAAAATCAAAATAAACAATTACAAACTTGCAATGGAGTCTTCCTATAATCTTTCTGCCTTAAAGATTCAAAAGAAAAGTGAAAAAGCCTTTTTGTTTTTCGAACAAACGAAATAGTTATTTACGTTATATGTCCAGTAAATGAGTTCATCTTGCAAAATAATTTTTCCCTCCACTACTCTGATCATTTTTGAATTTAAAGATTATTTGAACCCCGAGTGACTTTCGAACAGGAATGATTAGTTCTGTTTCACTATAGATGCCTGTAAAACAAGCAATTAACAAGGCAAAGTAACAACAATGCGATTCTAGATTTTGATGTGCTCCTTAACATGTTATTGGAGATTGATAAAGTTCGTTTTTACTAATCGAAGTTGGTTAATGTGAAAAAATCCGCTCAGCATCTATCGTAGAAGCAGTTTAGTGTTTGATGTTTCTGCTTGAATTTGTGCTCAGATGTCAAGATGAAAGTCTCACCCACAACTACTAACGGTTGTTTTAGTTACTCTTTTGTATTAACTCCTATTTTTCGACGTAACCTCCTTTTGTTGTTACATCTATCCATTTCCGTTAATTAGCTGAAGGTTTAGTCAACTTACTTTGTCAAATTTGTTTTATCTTGTTTGATTCAGAGTTATAGAGATGGTCGGTCTTTTGGAGCTCTAGATGGATGCATTTTAATGAGCAAGCAGTTCTACTTTTTAAAAGTTTGTTTGTTTAATTAGTTTCAATCTCATCTGAGTTTTTTTATATTGGTTCTCTTTGTGTTATGAGAATATGACCATAGATTTTTAAGTTTAAATACCATCAAGGCTTGTATTAAAATTAAAAAATGAACATAAAAAATTTCTACAGGAAATACGAATAAAACATCCTGGCGGTCAGTTTTTTTTAAAATAAACAATGAGGAGGCTAATGAAAAACTGCATTATTAAAAGGATTTTATTAACAAAAATACAAAAAACCTCTTAAGTGAACATAAATTACAAATTCACAAATTTCTTCCGGTAAACACACCAAAACGAACCCTGTAAAAATGAAAAATAAAGATAAACGATTCTCTGGTATAAAATATTTATTTTATGTTACACCCTACCTTATAAATCTCCCGCCCTTTCATTATCACCTACTTGGAATCGTTTCGTTGTTATCAAGGAAATTTCCCTTCTTTTTTCTTCTTGTTTCTTTATACGTGAATGAAATTGGATTAAAGATTCACAAGGATATATGAGGGGCCTGTTTTTTACATTCCGTTTCGTAAAAATCTTCTTACGCTACTGTTTTATATTTTTTATTTCATCACCTATTGCATCTGAATATATATTTTATTGATCTGATTGTTCTTCTTATTTTATGAACAACTTCTTCCTGGTAAGTTTAAGAGATGTTTTGATATAATATTTGCCTTTTATAAAATCAGACTTATACCAACTTACTTGCATTAGATTAAAACACATGGCAATGAGTGCCATTCCCAGCATAAGATACATAGAACTAAAAATTGAAGCAAGGTTAAAGTTTTCACCGCTGTAGGTTTTCTTTCCTGGTACCAAATCACCAAATCCAATCGTGCTTAACGAAATAAAGCAAAAATAAAATCCCTCTAAAGTATTCCACTCTTCATATTTCGAGAATAAAAGGGCTCCCCCTAACATGTATCTGAAAGAAAAGTAAAGCTGTTATAATTTCTTATCCAGCGAAATGGGCGTTAATATTTCCCTCTACTTGTTTTAGAAGCGCGCGAGAGTTAAAAGTGTTTAATGCAGCTTGTTGATTTAGGATCGCTTCTAGAGCTTCTTGCCCCAGATTACTAAGCAAGAGATAAATAGAGAGGAAATGATAACAAGCCTTTCGAGGTCAGTTCGGCTCAGCTAAGATTCGGACGTTATTGATTAAATAGTTAAACCGTTTCAGATTAAAGTACACAATAATAATAGTAATAATAATGAGATTTCGCTAACTTTTGTTTACCTACCCCACCATTATTGCCAGGCAAACTGTTACAGGAACTGCGACCGTTTGGGAATCATACGAGACTTCAGTTATTGTGTCGGGGAGATGTTCACTGTTATCGTCGTCATCTTCTTGATGAATCTCTCTACTCATGTACGTTACTTTATTTTGTCTGCTTTGGGTGCTTGCACGTCTTATGCTAGCCTAAAAATATGAGAAAAATAAAATCAGGAAAATTTAGTATTAATAACAGAAAAGACATTTTTGTGTTCATTTCTTGTAAAATGATTTATCAGAATTGTAAATATTTTTATTAAAACAAGCAGACATTGAAGTCTCGGTTTTAAGAAGCAAGAATTTTTAAAAACACTAACATTAAAATATTTATTAAACATGGAATTCTTTTGTTACATTTGAATTGAAAGGTACTCGTACTACCAAGTGCTCTTGATGATACTAGGAATATAAAAATTGTAATTTGTATCCGAGAAATTGTTTGCTGAGCCAATGCAATATCGAATATTCTGATAATTTTCCCGGATATTTAGAAAACTTGCCGTTGCTAATATTTTAAAAAACTCACATACTTTATGTGTTTGAATTGATCCATTGGTTATGTATTTTTATAATGGATTGTTGTATTCTAAAATGAAACGTTAATTTTGTCTTCCCACAACATTTCACATATGTTTCAACCTATTAATAGATGGTCATCATCCGTTGTTACATCAAACATCTGTAATTACACGTAAGAGGAATGCATTCAACACTATAATTATCTAATCTAAATTACCTCGTAATCAACAACTCTAGTCTTTAATTCAAAATAACATTTTGTTGGAAGACTTGTCAGTTTTGAATATGCCCCATAAATTAAAAAAAAACTTTGAATAACTATAAAAATCGATGGAAATTGATAGTTTGCAAATTTCATAATTCTTACTTTAAATATCTTTAGAAATTTCTCCGTACAGCTTGGAGGCTGTAAGATAATAATATAATAATGTAATTACTAATTAGATAAATATGTCAAGAAAAATTTAACGTTTCATTTCAGATACTGAATGTGATGCGATTGCAAAAACGAAATCTGACTGTTTTTGCTGTGGAAATATAAACAATAGAACCGGAATTGAAAAATTCCCAACTAAACCGTTATCTGTTTGAAATGTGAATAAATTACTAAAAAATTCCTTTTGTAGCTATACGTTTTGCAAAAGCCATAATCATTCAATATTTATTTTGAATAAATATGTACGCATGCATACTTTTTCGCTTTGATATTCGTTGTAAACATTGCTTTATTACAATTTATTGGTATTTAATAATTTTGAAAATATCCTGTTATTGAAGCAGTAAAATAAATAATTTATATGATAAAATAAGTTGTGGAAAATTGACCGAAACATAAACAAATATTTTAACAAACATATTTCTAACATATTTTAAGAATTAAGCAAATTGGAATTTATCTTTGAATAATAAGTGTAGGATCTCAAAAATTCGAATTTGTAAGTTACTTAGTAAGAGATGAAGATTCCATTGGCCGTTTGCAGAACATCTTACAAAAATTTTTGGAAGTTTAACCGGCTACTTCAGTTTTTTGAAACCACAGCAGTATGTTTAATTTTTAACAATCAATTAGTCATTTTCGAAGTACATTAATTTATAAAGATACTGTTGTAGCTGATGTACAAAATATCCGAAAATAAAAAGAGCTTCTACAAAAGAACGCAGTTATAACAATCTATGATGTATCGAAGATGATCAAACTTCAATGAGCAGAAATACCTTTCAGTTAAGAGGGTGAACTGACTAGTAACTGACCAGGTACCAATCAATGACCAACTGTGCCCAGTGCCCAGCCTGTTGGGGAACTGATAAACTAAACTGGTCTGATAATATGTTATTTATGCGAGTTCATTATTTGCTGGATAGGATATGATTATTTAGTTGAAATTTAGCTATTGGTGTCTAAGTGTTTCTCAGTCTCTAGTCGAGAAAGTTCTTTCGTTGTCAAGGTTAGTAAGATTACGCTATTATTTTTTGCTTGTTCTGCGGATTATTTTTATTTTTCAATAACTATAATTGCTTATACGATTACAATGATTACAAAGAACTTAGTAGTAAGTTTGATAAAATATTGTTAGAAATTAAAAATTCTAGAGTGACAATAACTGCGTCTAAACTTGCCCGAGTTTTAGTTATTGGCAGGGGGTGCCAATAACTATATTTCTTTGAAATTCAGTAAACTAAAACAAAATTGTATTCTTAACATAATGTTGATTATCTGAATCAGACAAATGCAAATAAAAATTAAAATATATAATGAAAACAGTAATTGGTACCATGCTGTTGACAGTAATTGCCATAATTACTGGCACTACCAACTTCTGCAGTCGCTAAAGCATTAATTGTTTAAAACTCTTTTAGTTAATTAGGGGTAGGTGTCTAGTCACTACACGATATGGCGAGATACACCGAAGAGAATATGACTGCAGCCATTAATGCTGTTAGAAATGGAATGTCCAAAAAGAAAGCAGCAACAATGTTCAAAATACCTAGATCTTCTCTTGAATTCAGAATGAGAAATAACTTTAAAATAATAACTAAAGGGCCACCTTCAGTTCTAACTGCTGATGAAGAAAATACCTTGGTCCGACGGATCACTACCTGTAGTAAGAAAGGATTCCTGAGAAGGAGACTAGACCTCATCAGTAGTGTGATGAACTACCTTGAAACACAAGGTGAGAAAAAGACTCCCTTTGTGAACAGAACCCCTGGCAAAGGGGCAAAGCTTTTCTAAAACGGAATTCTAATTTAGCCTCGAGGGTAAGCAAACCAGTTAGTGCAGCCCGTGCGACATAAGAAATTGGTTTAAAAATATTGGCGAAGCTTTGTTGGAAGAAAATGCTGTGCACATATTGCAGGACCTGACCAGAGTATTAAATGGAGATGAAACCAATTTCGTTCTTTGTCCTAAAAACTCTAAAGTGCTAACTGTTAGGGGTGAACGGAATGTTTACGAGGTAGACCACCGCCAGGCAAAATCTGCTGTAACTGTGATGTTCACTTTCTTTGCAGATGGAAATACTCTGCCGCCAATTATTTATTTTTCTCACACTAAGATACCTTTGAAGTCGCTAATTCTGTACCAGAGGATTGGGCAATAGGCCGCAGTGAGACAGGGTGGATGAAAAGCAAAGTGGTTTTTGAATAAATTGGGAATTCCTTCATTCCTTATATAAAAAAAGTATTATTAAACTCCCGGTAATACTTTCTAGCAACAATCACTCAAGCCACATCACTTTGCAAATAAGTGAGTTGTGTTCTAGAGAAAAAAATTATTTTAATTTGCTTGTACCCAAACGCAACCAGAATTCCCCAGCCCGCTGATGTTGCAGCCTTTTTTCCATTAAAAATTGATTGGAAAATGCAGTAAAAAGATGGAGTTTTAAACATCCAAATTCAATTGTCACTAAAGAAGAGGTTGCGCCCATTTTACAAGACGTTATTGAAACGGCTATATATCCACATACTTCACAAAATGGTTTTCGCGCATCTGATTTATTTCCGTGGAACCCCGACGCTATAAACTTTACTTAGTGCTTGGAAAAACGGCCAGCCACTCGATCGGTTGCTAAATCACCAACTGTTTCAACACCAACTTTGACATTTGAACAGTTTTCGGATTTCTGTGGAGTAGATATGCTAAATCAGTTGCGCCAGCAGCCTTCCGAACAAGACAACTCAAGCCATAAAGCAGTTTTGCGTAGAGTTTTGTGCTTTTTTACGGGAAGTTGTCCTACTTCAGTTGCACATTATTCCTCTTCTCAGCCTGATAGGGGTACAGAATTAGAAGACCAACTGCCTACATTAGAAAAACCCAACTCTTCAAATGAATTCCTGCCGATTGATAAGAATAATGATTGTGTAGTTCTTGAGCCTAATGAAGAACTAACAGCAGTCCTATCCAGGTGCACCAATCAAGCAGAACCTTCAAATGAACATTTTACAACCGATTATCTGAAAGATTACAAAGCGCCGGACAACATAATTTGTCTACCCTCGACAAGCAAAGCACCTTCGGCAAAAAATATAATTTTTCCACGCATAGAAATTAAAGTTGCAGAGAATAATATTCAGGAGACACTTTCCACCTGATTACATTTTGGAGAATAAAATCTAAAACCATGAAAATCTTCATCGTTCTACTCCAAAGACACCACTCATAACAAGATCAACAGAGCATACCTTGTTTTGGCCCAAGACTCTTGTAAGAAAAGGCAAAAGAAATTCAGATCGAATGCTTTTTGCTATAAGTCCTAAAAAATGGAAAGCTTTATTTCGGGAAAAAGCTAATAAAAGAGCCAAATTGCAACAGGACAAAGAATTTGGAAAGAAGGAAAGAGAAGCCCTTAATGCGAACAAACGGAAGCTGAAAGAAATTAAACAAAAAGAACAAAACATTACAAAAACAAAAAGAATAGGCGGCAACAAAAATAAAGTAGATAAGCAAATATAATAAGGATTGTTCTACCAACAACAAATTTAATGAAGGCAATGTATCTAACTTTACTGACAATGTATTTGTATCTACCAGTGTTTAGGTATATAAGTACCGATTTGACTATTATTTTGACTATTATAAGTATTACAAACAATTAGTTTTCTTCATTATGCTTTTATACCAATGTTTTTGTGTTTGATTAATTATATTTATTTTGCTCATTATGTGCAGTTAATTCTTATTTTCCCCTTAAATCACATACACTTTATTATTTTATAAACAATGGCAGGGTGTGTGTCAACGACTGTGCTTGGGGTATTTGAGTACCAATAACTGTAGAACAGCATTATTGTCAGAAAACCAAAGTTTTAAGTATCAAATAACAATTTTATTGATGGTTTATAAACATGTATCCATTGGGAATAAAATATCCAATCATTTGATATAAATTTTAAGTTTTTACCATATCATAGTTCTTATCACTGTTTTATTAGACCCCTAAAAGTGCCAATAACTGTATTCCTTACCCTGTATGCTCTTAGTCAATCTAATATTGTCGTTACTATAGTGCCTCGTGAGGTCGAATGATAGTGTGCTTACTAAGGTAAGTAGCCAGCAAAGAAGATTGCATTTGTTGTATATTGTAAAATGTACTTGATACAGAGGTTATTTTATGTTTTCTAGTTTTGTAAATACTTAAAAATATATTTTTAACCATAAAAATGGTTTGGAAACATATCTAGGTTATGTTTTTGGAGTGGTCATTTACTGGACTTTATTTTATGGGTATAACCAATGAATGATAGTAGTTGGTCATTTACTGCGTAAGCGTGAATTTTAGAAATATTACGTTTGAAGGCTTTAAAGATAAACTATATCCTGCGTTTTGCTACGAATTACCTTTATATTTAAACTTTTGTACCTAAATGAGTAAGTGACCACGATATATGTAATTTTTTAAGTATCGGTCATTTACTGGTTTAGTAAGTCCAAAAAATGACCATTACTACCAAATTTAAAGCTCAGAACTCGAACGAGTGTCCGCCCGCCGAGGTTTTAACATCTTGGAGAGCGAGCATAGTGTTCTAGCCATGATGGCTCCACTATCTCTAGTACCTCCAGCGTAGGCCTATAATATACACTCTGCGGCTCGGTGTGCCCAGCCCCTCGACACCGCAAGATAAATGAGGGTAAAAGATTATATATAAATTATAAATATATATAATGTATTATACATTTATATCGTAGATAGAGTTTAAATATTCTATAGAACATTTACATGCAGCGGCAGAAGCAGTGCAGAATGGTGCATTAAGTGCCAATAAAGCAAACAAAGAATGCAACATTCTCAAAGGCACACTAATTAATAAACTTCTTGGCAAAAGTACTATTTCGGCACACAAATTGGGTCCTGCACCGGTACTCTCTATTCACAAAAAAAATAGACTGAAATCATAGATCATAGGAAAAGCAAAAAGTGGATTTCCTATGCATTCCGAAGAAGTTAAAAGTGCTGTTCAAAAAGTCTTGGAAAAAATACAAAAGCCTAATTCCTTCAAAAATAATAGATCAGGCGATAAATAGCTTAAGTTATTTTTTTAAAAAAACCTTAACATTTCAAACAAAATGCAGAGATTGTATCAAAAGCTATAGCTTCTGTTACCGATGCTAATATTAGGAACTGGTTTGGTGACCTAAAAAAGTATTTAGAGGAAGAAAATGCCTTAGATATACTGGATGATCCAGTTGGAATTTATAACGCTTACGAAACAGGGGTACAATTATGTCCAAAGACCGGAAAGGTTTTGAGACCTAAGAAATTTAAAAACTTTTTTGACATTGCAATTGGACAAGAAAAGCAATTAATAACTGTTTTAGGTAACTTTTTAGCAAGCGGAAAAATTCCACCTTTAATGATAGTTTTGCCCTATCAGAGGATTCCATGAGATGTTGCAAATTCCATCCCAGACCATTTCATTGTTGGACGCAGTCATTCAGGTTGGATGGTTGGCCCTATATTTCTTGAATATTGTAATGTTATTTTCAAATTTGCACTAAATCCGCCGCTGTTTTTCAATTTCGTTTGGATATTTGTTTTCTTGACGCGCA
>VTPC01008290.1:46672-58170 GCA_011009095.1 Ignelater luminosus
TTTTTTTGTGATTAACGTAAAATAAGTGGTTGTTCTTCGAAATTAAAGTTTTCTTAATTATTGGATCTAGCTGCCTTTCGTCGGAAAACAGAGGTCTGCACATACCTTCTGGAAGAAAGAATTCCTGTATGAGTAAGAAAGAAAAAGACTAGGAGAACGTCGAACTTTGTGAAATATTTTATACGAAAACTTTGCTTAGACAGGATCAGTTTCGTATTGTTTTATTGAATCATAATTTTTACAAGTAACTTTTTAACTAATTTGTAACAGGAACGTTCCCAGGTAATTTTAGCTGGTGTTTGATAAATTGTTGCAACAAAATTACCAACTTGGCAATCATTTCTTTGTTCTTAAATGTAAAGTTCAATTGTCAATATTTAACAATTTATGGTCAAGTTTACCTTAGTCTGGTTAATTAATATTTGAATTTTGATCTTTTGTGTTCTATTTTAAAATTTTAACGTAACAGAATCATTTCGCTTTGTTTATTGTAATAATTTGTTTTTCTTATAGTTTGTTTCTGTTTTTTATTATTTTGTCGACTCTGTTCTCCAAACAGAAATTAATTTATGCCTCTTATTGATATTCTTTTGTAGTGTTATTTTGTTATTGTTTTTGTATTTTTGTTGTGTGTGTTTGACTCATTTTGTTTTATTATCATTATTGTTTTAATAAATGTAAGTAAGGTCGACTTCTTGTATCTGGTCCAGGCGAAGTAGCTTAATTTCATTATTTTGTTCTTTTGGCTATCAAAAAGCACGTAGTGTATATTCCCAATTTCAATTATAGACTAGATATCTTTGCTCAAGAGAGAAGTAAATATTGAATTGGCATTTCTCTCTTGTATCGTCTTCAGAGGACTTCCTTAGCAAAATTAAGTAAGACAAATCAAGTGCTTATACAGTGTTTATTTTGTGTATTGAGTCTCATTGGTGAAACGTCAGAGCGAGTTTTAATAGAGCTTCCACGGGGTAAGTTACACACAGGGTGAGGTTTCGTAAGAGGCCTATATACAGGGTGTCGGATTCACGAGTAGTCGCGTGACTGACCATCAGAACCCTTCGATCTACTACTGCTGGCGCCCTCTTTTACGACCATCTATTAGTTTAATAAGAGTTTTGGAAAACGGTGAGCTTCTCTTTGTGAGAGATTAGCCAAGTTTATTTGAGAATCCACCCCATCTGAGGCATGAGCTACGGGATTTAACATCTACCATCGGTCTGGACGGGACTTGTGCATACCTTTAAGCACAGGCCCGTTACATACTCTGTGGAAACTAGAACGTAACCTTAACAAGCCACAACCAACCTCTCCTCCTCTACAAAAACCATACAACTCTTGGGTCAAAACGGATTACGAGAAAATAAACATTCTCGCTTCTTTCAATATAATATTTGACTATATTTTAAGCTACCTGGAATCGGTCACGCATATTTAACTCAACTATATAATGCAGTTTGGACAACAGGTTTCTATCCACCATCGTGAAAGATTGCAGAAATCATTATGATTATAAGACCTGTTAAAAACTTAAAAATGTTACATCTTACCGACCAATAAATCTTCTCCATATTACATCTAAAGTATTTGAGAAGTTACTACTGACAAGACTACAGCCAATAATAAAAGAAGCCAATACAGTACCTCAACACCAGTTGAATTTTACCAGCAACACAGGATCATACAACAAGTACATAGAGTAGTAAAAAGAATTTATACAAACTTTGAAGGGGGAAGATACTGTACAGTATACAGCCACGTTTCATTGTATATTGCGCAGGCATTCGTTAATGTTTTGCACAACGGACTCTTATTTTAGCTACAAACAATGCTTCCAACCAACTACTATATAACGCTAAAATCGTATCTACAAAACAAGTATCTTTATGTTAAACAAGGTCAAGAACATACAAAATTAAACACAATCCAGGCTGATGTAGCTCAAGGAAGCGTCCTAGGGCTCATTCTGCATCTCACTTGAGACTTACCAACCAACACCAGGCATCTTAACAGCCACATTTACTGATGACACATGATTAGCTGCAGATCACAAACATTATAAAGTTGCTACTCAACTACTACAACAAAATCAGATCGAAATATAAAAATTGCCCAAGGACTGGTGAATCAAAATAAGAATGAAAATAAGTCAGTACAAGTATGTTACATTACAAGAAGTCAAATACCTTGCTATACACTTAGATAGTAAGCTGACATGAAGAACACATACTTTTGCCAAGAAGAAAACAGCTAGGATTAAGATGTAACAAAATATACTGTATGTTAAGTCGTAACTCAAGACTCAGCCTGTTAGGAAAATTTAAAAATTAGCAAACTTTTCCTTAATAAGTTATTTATGCTTGTAAATAACAATATATCGTTTTATTATTTTCAATCTTATGTTTTGTAAATATGTTATTTCTTTTTAGAAATTAAGTTTAACGTTTTTCTATAACATAAGAGCCCCTTGGTTTAATGGCCCTTGACATTGTATAAATTTATGGCTTGGGAACGTTAAATTCCACTAAAAGTCTTTTATAAAAATGTTTTTTTAATATTAAATTGGAGATCTATTAGGGTTTGATATAGAATGAAATCACCTCTGAACCTATATTTTTCAGAGTTTATTTTTGTGATTCGGAGAGTTTTAAACTCTTATCTTTTGGTTTTATTATCCTTAAAAGTATAAATCTGTCACCTTGTCTAGCATAGACAAGATTTATATTTGCTACAATTGCCAAGTGCAACGTCCAAACTTCTCGCTAAATCACACACTTCTTGCATTATTTTATTGGTTGTCTGATCACCCGATATGTTAATCAATTAATTATCTGTTAGTTCCACTTTCTTGGGGGGGCTGAAAGTTATTTTTTCGCTTTAGCACTCAAGGGAGTTTATCTACCGCTATCGAAGCAGAAACACGCGTCTTTCGTGTCTTCTCTTATGAAATTTTTTAACATAGAAATAGAACTACCCAGAACTAGCCAAGTGCTGAATTAATTTTCTGCGAAGATGAAGTTATACCTGAGTGAAAATATCGCGAGTGAATTCTGTCTTTGTCAAACAATTGATAAACTTTTTCCCGAAATATTCCGGATGCGTCTTTATCGTACCGCACCTTGAAAATCATCGCCAGCAGGCGAAAATAGCTAAATATTTTCACAACGAACTCTCAAAACTACCGTACCGTTATTTACCTTATAATACCTTAATATTTTTATCGAATTTTCTACCAGATTCGTACTGCCTCACTTTGTATAGATATTTTGAAAGTCAGTTAAAATATCTTGTTACCTAACGTATGAGGAAGACGTCCATTCTTGTAAAGATTAATGTAGTAACTGTTAATTAAATCTTACGTGAATCAGTGCCGCGAGTTCAGTGTATTCTGTGCCAACAACTGGGTTCTTTTAGTATTGGATTAGTTCCCGTTATGGTAAATAAGCTTTACCCTTTTTTAGATCATTTATGAAAAGGCATCTTTGAATTGTATAATTTCTCAACTTACATTCGCAATTATTTGCGAAATATATCTGCATATTATCGTCACGTCACCAACCGCTTGAGTAAAAGTAGTCCACTATAAAGATTACTTAATCATCGCTTCGCATTGGTGAAAAGCCTCAGAACATCGTTTCATACTAGTGAAAAACCCGACAAACCGTTTCACAGTGGTGAAAGGCCCGTTAATATTGTTTAATTGACAGAAATATATTGTTTGCTGAATTGTAACGTAACTAACTTGTTTGAAACCATTAATATCTTTTATTTGTTTGTGTTTTTATAAACAATGTTTATAAAGTCGATGTTTTTTCTTTATCGTTCATTCGTGTTAAATTTTGATAACGAAAATTCTTACTCTCTAACAATTTTGTCAACTTGTACTTGTCTGACGATTTATTTATATAAAATTTGGGAAGGGGCGATTAATTCAGTTCAATTACCTCAATTATTTATATTTCTCATATTTTAATGTTCACGCTTCTTTCATAAATGACCAATGAATTTTATTCTAATATTTGCGAACGTTTCATTGTATGTATGTTTGCCTTACCTTATATTAATAAGCTTCGTCCGGTCGCATTTACCGTGTATATGTTTATATCTGGTGCAGTTATTCATGGACTGCTGTAACTGTAGATCAAGTGTTGTCTACATTCTCATACGGATTTATTATCTTAAGTTCACATCGTAAAAGTAAGTATCTACATAGAGTGCAGTACAATCTCTATTTAATTTATTTGTGTATCATTCGAACCTGTGGTTTGACCCTGGCTAACATCTCGCCTACTGACCTAGATACGAAGATCAGGTGTGGGGTCTTCTATTTGAAACTAGCTCATCGACATTTTACTACAGCTGGCGCCCTCCCAATATCAAAACCCCTAAAATTAGCGTATTATTATTATTGTTTATCACTTGCTCTAAGCTGTCTTAGCTCACGGCCCGTCTTCGACTGTATAAAGGCTAGCATTACAGGTAACATATCGATTTTATATATGGGTACACTACCGATGGGTCACTAATCCCAGTCTTTCGCGTAACAACCCTCGAAGACGAACTGATAGTTTACAAAAGTATAATCGGACCAATCTGGATTTATGTATTTAATGTAATTCATAATACTAGAAGCTAAAGAATCCTCCCCCAAAGCCCGCGTGCTCTTTTTATTAGTTTGTAGTTTTGCGTATTTGAAAAATAAACAGATACATATTCTTTTAACATGTTATTGTAATTAATGGCCGAAAAAACTAAGAAACTATCAATAAAAATATCTGTGTTTCCTTGTGTGCTCTGATACCTCAAATAATCCTTTTCCTGTCTCCACAGGCTACGATAAGATTGAGCTAGCTATAGGGCGTAATCAACACCTCATCTCTTTCAAGGACGCAGTTTTATTTACAGTATTTACTATGATGGCCTTGGAGCAGTATTAAATAGTAATAGATTTATAAAAACAATTCTATATCCAGACAGAACGAAATTAAAATTGTTTTTTCTTTATACAACAACGCACCACACTAATGTACGGGAATGCTATTTAAAGAACTTTCTTATATTCCCTTTAAAATTTATTGAACCACGACCTCTGTGCGCTATGATAGCCGCTGCTACATTTAATATCAAAGAGCAAATAAAAACAAAAAAGTAAATACTTGTTATAGATATTTTACGTTTTTCGATTTTTACATACTGTGTAAAACAATAACAGAAATTTAATCATGGTATCTGCTAGAATGATGTGTAGTATAAAATAACATCAGCTACAAACCGTCAAGAGAAACGACTAGTAGAGAAGGCTTCAAAAGAAATGATAAATAACTACATAGAACGGTAGATATCATGAGATAAAATAGAACAATCCTTGAAACAAAAGTCTGAAGAGAGAACGTCCAGTTTTGATTTAAAAAGAATGTGAATTTGGCGCAAGAAAGATTATAATATGACAGTCGTATTGTAAAAATTGATAACAAATTATTCAGTCCTCACAAGAAATAATCATGACCCTTTCCTATTTAGAGAAAATTTCCTTTACAATTAGAAAACTTTAAATGATGAAAACTAATTTCTTTAAGTACAACATTTATTTTGTGGATTATCTAATAGTAAAAGCTGAAATAGCATTTTTGTCATATAATATTTCACACTTTTGATCCAAAATATAAATCTATTTGTACAGGCGGGTAACATATATCACACACAGTCAACACATATGATGTTGGCTGACAGTTTTTTTATTGAACATTAGAAGGGTTACTGAAACGAGTTTTTTTGGGAAAGCAACCGATGTTAGCCAGTGACAAATAGCGCTACGTTATGCGAGAATTGAAAGTGCTATGTATCTGACATGTAACATATATTGGTTAAACCAGAATGCATAATCGAGTTTTGGATATTCAGAAAAAAAATATATATATTTACCAGCTTATAAATATTCATGAGCCTGCTTTTGTTTCTGATTTTATATTCATTAATTTAGGGTGGATTACATTCGACACACAAATTAAGAGGAAAAAAAAAGTGCTAGGCTTTAACAAGGAGAAATCCAAAGAACCTTACCCCTCTTTATTTGTAATTAAATTTCTCGTCATTTTAAATATCAAAGTTTCTCCCAAAAACTAGGCGTAAATAATATTTAAATTAAAGCCTTGAGTGCCGATTCTGTTAAAGGAATTGCAAAAGATACCTTAGTAAGCTCGTTTTCAGAAAGAGGTAATAAAGCGAAGCTCTTTTCACACTTCAAGGCTACTTATTCTCGATAACAACCTGATGATTGCACTCTTCGCAAAATTAATAACTTCGCTTTGATTTAAGAGGTTTCCTTATCGATTTTCCATTACTAAGGCCTAATTTATACACAGCAACTCCTTGGCTATTTTTATTGCTCAAGTTTTAAAATAAAATTTCCAGGATTTTACTTGAAAAGAGCAATATAATAAACCTTTATGTTACAACCAAAAGAATACAACGGTATGCACTTTTATCAAATTGAACGTATGCACAAGAATAGCGACTTTGAAGTATTTTTACAAAGAGTAAATATCGAGATAAGGAATTCTTGCAAAATAGATTGATTTCCTGTTTTATTATTAAAATTACAAAATACCTCAGGGCTTTCTGATCCATCGTGGTTACCATAATATTCAACGCCGAGCTCCTCAACTCTTCTACGTTGCCTCTCTTCCCTTTTTCTAGCTACTCCCGGACAACATCGACACAAGCAAAGTTTTGCGTATAACCATTTAAAGCATCTTGCCATAATATCGCCAATGTTTGATAGATATAAAAGGAATAAGGGCATTCCTATTATGGCATAGATTATTGTTACTATTTTACCTGGTCTAGATCGAGGGACGATGTTACCATAACCTGAAACAAAAAGAGAAGGTAATTAGGTATTTAATTTCATAAGTGTATTTGATGAAAAACGAAATTCGTCTTCATGTTCAAAGTTTGGTATAATTTTTCTTCTAGAAGTTTAATTTAATTTGCATCATGTGCATGTAAATAGAACTTCGAATAACAGCTGATGGTTAGTTCTGTATTTTGATTCCTATCTTTATACGGATTGGATAATTAATCTGTCGATATTATGCCTTTCTTAGTCAATTTATCTGAGTTTCTTTGATTATTTTTGTGTTTAATTTTACTTTAGTATTTAAAGATTTTAAAATTTTAAGAGTTCATAATTAAGATCACAAATCTAGTTATTATTTGTATATTTAAAAATAAAATGAAACAATTAAATTCCGCCATTGACATATTAAGCTACAACAACGATAGTTAGGGAGGGAATTACGCAAAACGATGGTAAAAAATTACTGAATACATTTGATAGTGTTTGTGTACTTAGTAGTTAAAGAAGAGAAAAGGAGAAAAAAGAGACCTCGCTGCAGTAGGGGTGGCGCAGGCTCCCGGAGCCTTCTCCACCCGCGTAGATCGCTGCCTTGAGTGAAAAGGCGCGACTATTGACGCAGGTGCCGCTTTCCTGCGGAGGCGTTAGTAGGTTTGACGGCCCCTATGAGCGCGCGAATAGGGGTGTGACCCCGAAAACAATTTGTATGCCGCATCTATGATCATCTGCGAGTACGAGCTCTCCTCCGTATCAGAAGACACCGCCCGCGACAGTCAATAAATATCTAACCATACCCATTGTCCCCGTCGCGCGCCTCTACATCGGCCTTCTACTCCATACTCGGCAGCACGTGGACACCCAACAGTAGCCGACCTGTGGCACATCCGGGTCAATGACCTTGACCACACTTTGCTGAGGCTACACAGCGGGACTTTTGAACCTCGGAGGATTTTTATCACCTCCTCTAATAAATCGCCACTCTTTTACACCATCCAACGTCAACATCACCAAGCACCGCCTACACTTCAGGTATAGCAACTAATTGCCGCCGCACTCTGGAACACCAACTAACCTTCAAAACCATTCGCTATTCCATCCATCCATGCTGCCAACGGCTGTTGCTTCTGCTGTTGCACCTCCAAAACCTACTATTTCCAACGGCTGGTCCAATGCAAATGAACGAAAACAACGGACGTCTTCTATCTTGCCAACCATCTATTCCACCTTCCACATCGGGCCGAATAAGTACTCCGGTACTTATAACGGCCTCCCGCCTTCCTCGGTAAAATAACGTTGAGAAGCAAGCAAGCTCACGCCTCCGCACAAAACGGACCTGTAAACATCGCTAGCCAAGATACTGTACTGCACTTCTCCGGACCCATGCAAGTTTGTCGCTCGGATAAAGCAACATATACACCATCTACGGCCAGTACCAGCAGCACATCGTAGTCGACACGAGATCTTCGTCCACCCAAGCTTGAATACGTGTTTACATGTATTCCTGCGTGCCGTTACCGTTAAGAAAAACGCTTTGGCCACCCTACACTGGCCTCCACCAGGTCCTCGACTGCTGGAACAGCCTATTCACTATTCAAGTCAACGGCAAAACCAGCTTTCGGCAATCCACCAATCCACCAATCGGCACCGCTTACATCGTCACGCAACCGTCCCATTCGGGCTGCAATAATCAAACTCTTTATAGATAAAATAAAAGAATAAGTAAGCCACGGCTGGGGGCTCAAAAGATAGGACGGACTGTACGTATAATTCATGGAAGCAGTTCGTATCAAATTGAGAAGCTCCGTGAGGACAATAATAAAAGCTGAAAGGCATAAATACCCTTATTCGTAGAAGTTTGTGGGTTTGTGTAAATAACGATAATGCAATTGAAAGTAGAGGCAATTGGTCTGCTAGAGATCAAAAAGCACTAGCAACAATAATGTTTCTTAGAAACATGGTTGCATCAATCTGTTTTAAGTTCAATTTTCATCATCCGGATGTCCGCTGTTGAGCTTCTTCTTCCGTCATGAAGCTTGAAAATGATCTGCTAATTGATTACTTTTTTTCTGACTGGTACTTTAACTCTCTCTCCCTCTTTCTACAAATTGATTAAAAGTTGCATGACTTCTAGACCCATTGTACGTTGATGCATTTTTCTCTGTTTGGTCATTTTTCTCGTAGTTTCATCTCGTTGTAGTATTCTCTGTGTGCACCTGCATTGTGCTGGCGAGTGCTAGGAGCTCTTACTTATTTCTTCTTGAAGTGTCCTACCGCGGACTCTTATACTGCTTAATGCCTACGTAAATCTTTGGCCTTTCTAAGTGTTTGACTTCTGGCACAGCAGCAAGAGGGCACTTTGCAGCGCACGTGATTGCTGCATCGTGTGAATCCCACAAGCGACCGTGTCGTACACCTTTTTAGTGTGACGATGATTGGTCTACACTTGTACGCGCATCTTTTGTGTTGAAGGTAGGTATTTTTAGTCTTTTGTCATAGTAGGTTGCGTTGTGGATGCAGTTCTGGTAGAAGAGTGTCCCGATGGTAAAGATGTTTAATAATGCGATCAGCTGATGTAGAACTACTATTTCACGTTGTCCCATAATGCAGAATGTAGTTGTTGATGTTGTGGCTGTTGAATCCATAGATGTTTATTCTCCATCGGAAGACCATGACGGACCATCTTCCCAGAGGAATGGACAATTATTCAAACTTTGCAGGATAATGTACGAGGAGATGAATCGTTTAGGTTTGCTAGAGGTATTTCTGAGCAGCATGAAAATAATGAGTTTCACAAGCATAATAAAGAGACAAATTTAATTGTTGATGCTAATGTAAGAAAAGGTGGGTTTGAGGTCGTAGAAACTCGTAAGGACGACAATAAAACGTGGAGGGGCGTGGTAGAGGTCGTTTGAATATCATAAGAAATAGTATAATGTAAAAAAACCACTAATATGTTCTCATATGCGGAATTTGATAACGAATAGAGAACTTGAATGATCCATTAACTGTAAAATGACTGAACGAAAGGCGAATACAATTTCTTAACCATTTATCAAAGCGTCGCAAAACAATACTATTAAGTTTATCATAAAAAGCAATCTGCAGATGCTTCGCTTGATAAACACAAGACGAGATTAATAGGTAAAGGTTAGTTCCAATGACCTCGAGTGAATTTTTTTCCTGTCGTCGGAAAGTTATTATTGAGATTATTATTTGCGTTGTTATTTATATCTGCATCAAGTGAATTTTACATCTGCATATTTAAATGGTGTTTTAGTGGAAGATCAGTTCGAACATTTCATCATTCTTGGTGAAGAACATTCTACGTAAAGTTTTGTGTTTTGCTAAGCAAGCAAGTCATTACAGGAATTGGAGAGTAGACTTGGATTTAAATGTTGTGAAACTGATGCTGGTATGTACATATGCACAAATAGTGAAATTAACGTTTTAGCAGTATATGTAGATGATATACTGACCGCATCATTATCTGAAAATAGAATTGCTAAAATTATAGAAAAATTGCAAGAAAAAGAGAATCCGGAGGAACATATTCTTGAAACTAAACTGAAAAGAAATAATGTAAGCATGAGTTGGGCAAGGTCAATGAAAACGGTAAGCTCTTTCTTGATTTAGGTGCAAACTATGATTTAATGATTGAGGGAGCGTTGTTGCCACACAAGGATTGTCAAAAAGGTCCCATGGAGGTCACTAGACCACATATTCCAGAAGAAAATTTATCACTTTGCAGTTTCCAGAAGCTTCCGCTAATCACTAAATGACGTAAGGAATAAAAGAAGGGCAGATGCCAGCAGTGATCGCCATCTCGTCATAGCAAAGATAAAATAAAAATTGCAACTCCAAACAAAAGATTTGAGCAAAAAACACGTAGTATGATATTAACAAGCTCAAGATCCCAGAAAAGCGGAAAAAATTTAAAATTGAACTAAGAAATCGCTTGGAACTTCTAAAAGCCACCCCGAATGTCTTGGAGGACAACTGGAAAAAAATTAAGGCCGTCTATCGGGAAGCCAATGAAGACATTCTTGGCTTCAAACATCGTGAAAAGAAAGGTGGATGTCAGACAGAAAGTGGGAACTCTAAGGGCAAAAAAAACAAATAAAAGAGATTAGCAATAGCAGCAGGACAAGACAGCAAACTGCGGAGGTCCAAGCAGCATATTCAGCAAAAGACAAAGAAATAAAACGGAATCCAAGAAATGATAAAAGAAAGTGGATGAACGAACTTGCTACTAGGGGGTGATATGAAGGAGTTGTATCAGATAATAAAGCAGTTAGGGAAAAGTAAATGTAGTGCTAATAGACCAGTGAGAGACACAAACGGTAAGCTACTGAAGTTGGAGCAGGACTAGTTGTACAGATGGAGAAAGCACTTTGCTGAATGCCTCTGCAAAGATGCTTGTAGATCATCCGAAACTGTCCAGGGGATCCCAAATCCCAGCATCATACCGGAGACGTCTTTATAAATGTGAGACTTAGAAAATGACTATGACGATTAAAAAGCAACTTCAGGTCTTCGTTAATTGATGTTGGAGGAGAATCAGTAGAGTATTCAGGCAAAAAACAAAATTACGAATGAGGAACTGTGGCAGAGAACCGAACAAAAGTTAATTGAAAGGCAAATA
>VTPC01008291.1:12925-53355 GCA_011009095.1 Ignelater luminosus
AAAAAAAAGGCAACAGCGTGAGGTCAAACTGTCATAAAATCACAACCTTAAAACACATTAAGCGGAAATAAGATTTTATAAGCCGAGTTAATAGATAAACAGTCCAGTTTACAATACTCAAACTGTCATTCTGCCACAGCCATATACGACCCATAAACATCGTAAACGGTGTATATATGTAGTCACGCGAACAACGTGAAGCGAAGCAGCAGCACACGAAGATGTTGTTAGGTAATGATGGTTTTATCTTTATTTAGTAATTGTTAGCTAATGACCACACATTCTAAGATAGCTAACTCTAGTAAACAGAGAAGTCACATTAACGGTGACAGACGGATCGTCAGATCCTAGATGAACTAAAGAAAGTAGGAAGAATTACAATCCGTTGCTTACCTTTTTTAATTGTCCAATGCTTCCAATATTTTTAACAGTATTAACAGTTATAGAACATGTAACTGTATGATTAGCTGTCTCACCTTCTATTGCATAGTTTGGTATATCATTTGCTTCTGGACTAAAAGTCAACATCAATTTCTTTGTATCCGAAGGAAAAATCTCTCCAAACCCATAATTTGGCAAAATTTTAATACACTAAAGTAGATCTTTTGTAATACCATTTTTGGTAAAAGTAGCTGAATTACCTCTGGTAAATTTAAAAAACCGTGATTTTGGAAAACAAAAGAATTATTTGTCAATTCCACTTCCACAAAAACTGTTTCACTCGTAGTGCATTTTCCTAAATCTATACAATATTCGAAAGCGTCCTCTTTTCTACATTGTTTCATGTTCAAATTTGGTTTTTCATATAAACAGCAACATTGCTCTTCTGGTGTTGGTCGAAGGGTTAATCCGTTTGCTTCAGTCAATATGGCAAATACTTTTACCTTTGTAGACGGAATGTCAATGTAATTCTTTGATGTTGTAGTGACGTAAATGGGAAATTCTAATATTTTTGTCTCGCGATTATAGTAAGTTATTTCGTCCTTGAAAATAATTTCTTTTCTGTTATTGAAAATATTTCATATTAAATAGAAAAGCATTTATAATGATCATTGTAGGAACAAATCTTTGAAATAGCTTAAAATATCATGTCTGGTTTTCTATAGATGTATCAGAAAATGTCTTAATGATCGTTTGCGCTAGTTCAAAGATATCAACCTGATGTATTGTTATTGTTAACTACCTTGGAATAAATCGTATGGAAATCTTTTTATGTGACTTTGAAGGTATATAGACATCATTTTCACTTGCTGAAAGGTATGGTTTTAAACAAGAAGGAAACTTAACTCCAATTCCATGAGGGATGCTCGCTTTATTGTGAACCACGAAGCTTAGTTGATATACTGAACTAAACACGCATGCTGCAAAGTCAAGACTACTTGGTGAAATTTCTATAAATTTCCCAGTTGTTTCTGCACTTATAGAGAATTCCTAGAAAAATATATGAAAATAAAACAGTTGTAGGCAGAAAAATAATCTGAGAAATATTGGTTTGTAAAAATCAAGTAAATAAGTTCTGATACAGACCATGTTATTACTGATACTGTCTCAAATACATAGCAGTAGGTATATCTTTAGTACATGGCGTACTGTATCATAGTTATTTGATATATAAAAAAGATTTTACATAAATAAATAAGTAAGCGAGTAGAGTAGAAGTGTTAGTAAACTCCTGAACCATAGATTTAAATTAGGTACATCGGCTTTACAACTCAGTATTTTATACATTCAGAGGTTTTATTGCAAAAACCTACTGAATGTCTTGGTATGACATACTTTATTTTATAAAATATTGTAATCATTATTCTAAATTGCCAATTTAGTAGAAAGTCATACTCAACTGAAAATAAAATCGTATTACACACTTGCATATACAAGTGTCAATTTTGCTGATTCCGCATGTAGATGCTATACACAAGTGTGTAGTTTGCTGACTAAGCATACATAATCCAGTAAAATAAGGATTAAACCTCGGAATGAAAGATACAAAGCTGAAATTTTGCGTAGACCTTTGTCTCGACGTTATAAAAACGGGCTGAAAAGTCTCATAAGATTTCGTGTCCGCTAGTCGTGATATCAAAGGTCAAAGATCACGAAAATCGGTTTTATGCAAATATCTCGCTTTCCATGCCCCCCATGTCATTGGAGGTTATTACAAAAGTCGTAGAGCATAAGATTCTCTACAAGTTTGGTTCTATGCATTTTTTTTGTATGATTAATCGTTTTCGGGATCGAGTGCGGAGAGTGGGAAGCGCGCATCCGTTTATAGATTAACGCTATGTAAACTATGGAGCCAAATGCATAGTCACTTTACAAAGTTAATTATATAATAAAATATATTATTGTTTGAGGTAGAATGCAAGACGGGTTTTTTTGACGTGGTATCCTCAATAGGCCTAATCCATGTTGTACTGATGTAATGCAATACACAACCTCCTAGTGAATAGTATCAGAAGCTACTCGGTTCACCTTTGAATACCATCACCAGCAGGCATGCGTCTCAAGATTTCTCATCTTTGTTATTGTCCTCTTCTTTTAATCGCTCAAATTCCCGATCCTTTTTGTCATCCTCGTTTTCTGTCACATTGGATTCTAAAACCTAAAGGTTCTCAAGAACAAATTCATTTTCTGTATCAAAATCATTTGATATTGATAAGGCGTTAAAGCATGCTTGTTCGTGACACTGACCACAAACGGTGGAGCACTGCAACCCTTATTTCCTACATCCACAGTTCACGCCACAACCTTTGTTGAAATTGCAGAAAATTTTGTTCAATAGTTCGTTCGATGCTGGTGGCAATAATATTGTTGTCGGCTTCAGGATCTCGTTCTCTAGATGCCATCCCCAATTTTTAGGTTGTAAATACCTTCCTAACCAGTCTGAATCTAAAAGTAGGCCACACAAAAGCAAACACTTGATAGCACGTTATTGGTTATAGGTTTGGCTTCATAACCATTGGTGGTGTTGATTTTTGCATTTTCAACCGTTAATTTTGTGATTTTTGCGTGTTGCAGGTCCGTATCAATTTGCGTTGAATTTCACGTTTTATTGCAATCGTTGAATTGGATATTAAAGTGCATTGAATCTACATTGAATTACACTTGTTTGATTAGACTATTAAATAGTGATGGCCCCCAGGCATAATAACCCAAGGGCGTTTCATCCTATCTATCCATTGAGAAACTTGGCATTTAAAAAGTCTCTTACGGCTGTTCGATAGTAGGCAGGGCATCCATCGTTTTGAAAAATTATTTGTCGGATTCTATCTAGTGGCACTTCATCCAAACTATCGTCCAAATTGTTCTGTAAAAACGTTTTAAATGCCAACTTTCCCAAAAGATGGATAGGGCAAAACGGTCCGATCGTGTCTTCTACCACCCCTTTTCGAATATACGGCGGTGAACCAAACACCCTGTATAACTAACTTCGTATTGCATACTATGCATCTGGCTCCGCAGTTTACATAGCGTTAACCTACGATATAAGCAGATGCGTGCTTCCCACTCTCCGCGCTTTATCTCGAAAACGACTAATCATACAGAAAAAAAGCATAGATCCTTGTAGAGAATCTTATGATCTACAAGTTCTGTAAGAACCTTTAACGACATACAAACCACAGAAAGCAAGTTATTTGTAAAACACCGATTTTTGTGACCTTTGACGTTTGATATCTTAACTAGCAGACACGATATTTTATGTGACTTTTCCGCCCGTCTTTACAACGTCGAGACAAAGGTCTATGCAAATTTTCAGCTTTGTATGTTTTATTTCGAAGTTTGGCCTTAATTTCGCCTTATTTTACTGGACTATACAGCAGTAAAATGTAGTAACTTTTCGTTGTATGCTATATCTGCAGCTAGAATTGCGGTACAAATAGGTCTATAAACATTGCAAATTGTTCTGATCAGATCTTTACCTACGTTTCTGTGTAGAGATCTTTACAAGATGCGACAGTCAATTTTCTGAGTACTATTTTATTATTTTGATTTGACTTGCTTACTTGTAGTTTTATTTTAATAACTGTATTGTGTTTGTTTCACACATAATTACTGTGGAAATCTTCGACAATTAAATAAGTATTTTTAGAGTCGAGTTCCTTGATTCTACGGGAGATTTTTTTCTTGATGCTTTTTGACCATCAATTAATCAGACGCAGAAGATTGCAATGGATACTAAGAGGTTTTAACTTTAACTAAAAATAACCGAATAAACAAACTGATTGCTTCCTGTCTTTTAGATAACTGTGAAACAAAATAGTAGTAGTCATCGGTAGCGTGCTATGAAAATTATTTTCATCGGTTAGAATCGAACGTAGATAAGTTGAACCAAATTCTATATTAATACTCGTAGTATTAGACGACTTTAATATTCGTTATATACCTTCTAGAGGTACCTCAAGGTTCGAACCTTGGACCACTGTTATTGTTAATAATGATACACTTATAACTACGCCTTGGCATATACTGTTTTTAAAAGGCAGATGCGTATAGAAGACATAGTGATTCTGTTCGACATGAGACTTACATTTGATGGCCGTGTAGCACACAGAATGAAAAAGGTTTATCAAGTATTGGAGTACAGAGTGATTGTAAATGAGTGAGGATAGTTTGAATTTGGCGCCACATTTAAATTATTTTCAATCACTCTGTTTATACGTAATAGGAAACTCGAAACATTTTCACAAATTAAATTGTTTATTGCATACTTTATGAGAGCTTTGCTAGATGTTATCTAGAATACGCCGTATTACTACGCTCACAAAAACCGTATAGAAATGATACAAAAAAATTTTAGGATTTATATTATTTCAAAAATATGGACAATACACCTATAATACCCCCTCTTCTTTACTGCGACAAGAATCTAATATATAGAAGATAGGCATAGATGTTCTAATGCCATGTTTATCTTTAAAATTATTAGAAGTCTTTTAGATGCATCAAAATTATTTACATTAAAATCTAAATTTCAAAATTCTTCAGTTTAATGCAAGAACGTTCAAGAGTTCTTATACAACTTATTGCAGAACTAATCATTGCATCACTTCTTCCATAAATAGAATGTGCACAGTGGTAAACCAAATGGTCGATTGCGATATCTTTCTTACTTCTCTAAATACATTTAAGATGCCTATTCGACGATATTCACTTCAAATGGGGAACTGATTTCTAGGTTACTATCCTTGATTTTCATGTACATTTTAGCGTAAGAAGTTTTATATATTTTGTTTATTGAAATATTACGTGCGTCAGAATACATATTATATTACATTTGAAACAGTTATGTGCAACATACTTAAAATTAGCACTAAAATTGGAGTAATTAATATAATTAATAATTAAATTTGAATAATAATATTTGAACCACTTGTTATCATTCACAAAATTGTACCGAATACTACATAGTTTGTCTACTTAATATTTTTGCAAACACTATAGAAATAATTGACTTAATAAAAGCGTGAGCTTAGCATATTAAATTCTTTATTACAATACATAAAGTGTTGTCAGGTTATTTTTATTTATTTGGTGACCCCATATTGCATATATACAAGGTACTCAAATTAAGAGGCTACAGCTAGGTAAGCAACACACTTGGCTTATCATGGATACCTTCATGATTACAGAATATAATTTTGAAATTTTTAAAAAGAGTAGTCATGTAAAATGAAAAATTCAAAAATTATTTATTGTAGACTATAGTTGGAATTTTAGCTATTTGAAGTGACGTTATTGTTTAGTAATTTTATGTATGTCTTTGAACTGCTGACATGTCTATCAAATCTCAAACATACTTGGCAAAAGTGAAGATGCAAGTTATTACTGATAAACTTAGCAGTTTAGTGATGCTTAGTATTTTCTTGTATATCTGGCAGATCAGTTACAATCTTATGTTTTGATTTCATGAAATAGAAATTCAAAACGAGCAGCAGTATCTCAAATTTAAACAACATATAGCATCACCGTTAACATGGTGTCGAGCTTACAAAAATAAATAAATTTTGTGTAGGGTAACACTCATGAACGATGGTAGCGCTGAGACCACAACAATACTGTCAGTGTTAGGGTTTTAAGTCAATGCTCAAACTTGTGTGTATTCATATCATTATGGTAGTCACTCTTGGACGTGCTGGGCTGCTTTTGAAAACCAACCCAGTACCTTTTACAAAACCATTTCTGGATCTTACATAAATGATAATATATCCACTACCATCTTCAGCTACATTTGAAGGCGTTGCTGTTGTAACAATCTTGCTAGCTGTTTCAATGCGAAATCTTACTAAACATTCAAGCTTCATCTAAGAACAATGATTGCAAAAGGATAGAAAGTTGTTTGTTCTCAGTCTTCTCAGAAATTCTATTCTTTTCAACTGAATTTTGTGTTGCTTCACCCTATTAAATCTATTGCTTGACTTTTCCAGGCACCATTTATTTAAAAATGACACTAAATAAGTAAAACCTTCCACGGTTTTTTCTATCATTCATTGGCATAAGGATTCCATTGTGATATGTTCTTTTGCTAAATTCATCTTATAAATTGCGCCCCTTTCTGTGCATTTGATATTATTATGCACTTGGGTTTTTGTTTCTATCATTTTCTAGAAAATTCCAATGCTTGAAAACGACATTCGTACAAGCAACTACATTTACACCTCCTTTTAGTATTTCATTTTCATTTTCAAGATAGTTTAATATATTTAATATTAATTTCTATGCCGGTTCGCAGTATTTCGGCGTTCTAAAGAAATTAATGGAAGATAAGATTAGCATAATTACATAAACTTATATTGTAATACTTACTTCTTCAATAGAATAATAATAATAATATAATTTAACATAGCTTGAATGACATGTACGACCTATTGTACGTATTTAATATCAAACGAATATAAATAAACAAATCAAAAAGATTATACATATGAAACAAATTATTTAAAAAAGACTTACCCTTTTTGAAAATGATTTGTCTTACTCAGTTATCTTTGAATAGAAAAAGATGAAGAATTATGACGTCACTTCAAATAGGTAAAATTCCAACTGTAGTATACATTGCTCGTAATTTTGAGAAAAATTTATATTTAGTAATTATCTAACCTCACTTTACCTATAATGCTAATGAATTAATGATTTCTCGTTTTGTACAACTTTGAGCTTTAGTTAATTAAAGAAATTAAAAAAAAGTTTTATATGAGATTCAGTCATTTGCCGTATATATTGCCTACGGATAGTGGAGAAAACACGGTAACTGATTGAGCGGAGCTTGATGTCAGCAAAGTCCCAACAAACGCAAATTGCAGTAAATGGTTGACGTTCTGTTATGGTATATTTCTGTGTATTTTGTCTTGTTTTGTATAGATAGGTGTTTGGTTTTTCCAGAAATGTAAATTGTGCAACTTGTCTTTTCAAGGCCTTGGAAAACGCGAGGCATTTTATATTTCCGATGAACTTAAACGTCAAGTTAAATATGAGATTTAATTAGTACTGATGCTGTTAAAACCATACGCATCAACATTTATTACATCACCCTTTAAAGTTGTTTGTAAATAATCTTTGATTCCAAACCTTGGTCACAGATCATATTTAAATATATGGCCTTATCGCTTATGGAATGTGAATTATGTTGGACAGAGAACATCGGGAAGTGGGATAGATTGAGTACTATGCTGACGTATACCCTACTGATTAGCTGGAAGCAAAATCAGTCGCCGTATCGTGTCCAATATCCGCGTGTGTTGCCTATCTACATGTAGCGAAATAAATTAGACATACTGTATACAGAGTGGGCTGTCTTTAGTTGACAGTTTGATGATGATGATGAGAAGAAACGGTTTCTGTGACCACGGGCTACTTTTTATTCTTAAATCAAATGTGACACCAAAATTTGAATATCATGGTTTGCTTTCTAAATATTGGAAAACATTTGTTCATAACCTTTGTTCATATCTTGCTTATTTGAAGAGCTATCTAAAGACTTTAAAGACATTTTCTACTGCAAGTTAAATTTATAATAACATAGCACGCGGAACTTTACTGTTCTCGGCAAATTTAATTTTTACATATTTGTAAAACTCGAAAAATAGTCTTTTTACATTAAGTTATGGTCAACTATGTATTCCATATCCATAAAAAAGCAAATTGTAGAAAATGGCATGGTACAAAAACCGTTTTTCGCTATTATTAATAATAAACCAGATATTGCGTAATGACAGCCGATTTGACTTGCTCTATACATTACAAAGCTCTTAATGCTGGTAATTGTCAAAAATCACTAAGTTCTAAAGGTTAATTTTATTTCTTTGACTATCGAACAGATAAGTTAAAGTAAACTAATTATTTTGTCCGTAAACTAAAAAGCAGCATGATAGATACGGTGATTTGGCACGTAGTTGTAAGAGGAAAATGTTAACCCAGTGTATCATGAGAAACTGTATCTGTGGAAATCCGAGCAATAAACTACATAGAAATCTAAAACAGCATTATGATGCAGTACAACATGATCCAAACAATTTGATGAAAAAGGTACACCCACACTAAAAGGTTTTGACAATCGCCAGACCTTTACTGGAACATATTACATTCTTCAAGCATTAGAGAAGCAAATATAAAGCATTATTTGAGTTAGATAAGACTTTTAAAAATAACTAAAGCTATAACTACAAGTGAAGGTTTTACTCCAGAAACGGTGTTGCATAGATCAGTTGAACAGAAAGAACACTCCAAAGAAAAATCTTTAACTTCTTTGCAATATTCCTTTGGTTTACACCCTCTATCAATTGTAGCAGGTATATCTTCATTATTATCTTTATTGATCTTCAGCTCTAGAAATGTAATGTTATTATTATTTATATCTATTGCATTATTTATTTCTACTTACGTATTGAAGGCCTTTCATGTCTAATGCAAACCTGTGTGTTATTGCATTCAACTACTTTTATGTGGTGACCTTCGGGATGTCTGCAGTGTTTGTTTGTAACTTCCGTGCAATTGTAGCATTTCAAGCATGAACCTATAACAATAAATTATTATTCAGCAAAAATTAAGTTATGCTTCTTACATTGACTTACGTAGGAAATGATATTTCATCGGGACACTTGTATGAGCAACTTAAAACATATTGCGACATTGCACAAAGCAGAAGACACTTTTGCGTGTAAAGAATCTTTAATTAAACCAAAAAAAATTGCAATTGCATAAACGTATGATTGCCCGACATGCAAAATGGCGAAGACAACTGTATTCATTTCTTTATACTTTTAGCCTTTTTAATTGTTACTCTTGGCACACAAAATAATTTGAAAAAAGCCTTCAAAATATATTTGGAATTTATAATCTAAGAAAGAGTGACATCAAGTAGTGGTCTGTCTACACTGTTGCAAGACCCTGTTGTTAATGAACGGCCGAAGAAACTAACTTCAACTATCTTGGTCATATCAAGCATGATTTACTACTATAATAAAGAATTGTTTCTAAATCCTGTAAATTTAACAAGAGAAAGGGGGCTCAAATAAGCATTTACAAAACTGCCGTTGTACAGTTTACCAGAAGAAAAACTCTGGAGCGATTAAGAGTCCTTTAAAACTAAACAGGCATCAAACTTTATACCTCGCACTCGAAATGTTACTTCTAGTATCATAAATACGTAACTATTAGAAATAAATGGAACGATGAGTTTTGGAGCTACAAAGGGTCATGCCTAGTCAAGAATCTATTTAGGTGCATTTGACCTGGTAAAACTCAAAGGCATACTAAAAGCGCTTAATGACAATAATATAGACTATAGAATACTACAGATCCTTGAACAACTCAACAAGAACAATACAGCGCAGATAAAGACAAGAACCGGACTGATTAACAAAATTCCCAAATCATCAGGTATAAAACAAGGGGATAGCCTAAATCCCACAATTTTTAATGTTATTATTAACCACATAATAAAGGATGTAAAAGAACTAACATAGGATACAATACAGAGAGGGGCAGATTTCATGTTGTCTGCTATGCAGACGACCTGGTGTTATGAGCAGAGAATGAGGACGATCTTCAACAATTGTTGTTTAGATTAAATAACACCTCGAAAGAATCCAACATAAAAATACCAACTCAGAAAACTCAATCCATGGTGATCTCGAAACACCTCATCCGTTGCAAGCTCGTGATGAAAGATCAAATAATCGAACAGGTTAAAGAATTCAAATATCTGGGGGTCGACATCTCAAGAGACAGAAACATCACAGAAGAAGTTCGTGCACAAAGCCAAAAGGCGGCAACGATCTCCGGCTGCCCTAAAAACGTAATATAGCCAAATAAGGACATGGTCATCGAGGGCAAAGTAAGAATTTATAAAATATGTGTGCGACCGATACTCACTTACGCAGCGGAGACACGAACTGAAACAACCACAACCAAAAGCTTTATGCGAACAACGGAAATGAAGACTCTGAGGAGTATCGCTGGAGTAATCCTACGAGACAAGCATAGAAATTAAAAATATTCGGGATGTATGCGGTATCAAAGATGTCGTAAAGTGGACCCGCTCACGACGTAGACACTGGAGGAACCACGTTAATAGAATGGACAACACATGCCTAGCAACATCTGCAGCAGTTCAGAAACCACGCACAAAACAACCAGTAGGACGACCACAGAAACGATGGGAGACAGCTGGACATCGACATCAGCGGAAGATCAATAGGTCCTAAATTAAGAGAAATATAGCAATATAGAAAATGTGTATCAGGTTACTTCCTACTATTAAAATAATAAAAACAAAAACATTTTTGTAATTCTCTGTTCTAGTATAGTAAAAATAACCTTGTTAACGTCACTAAAATATGTAGTTATTGTAAAATGTTATATTTGCAAATTTTTGAACTCATTCATTGTTGTTTCCTTGTTACAATTAATTATTGTAATAATTTGTTGTTATATCAGCCCGTTATTTTTGTATATAAAGAAAATTTAAAATTAATAAAATCAGTATTAAGCATTCATTCGTGTTGTACTCTCACTAAATGTCTTGCCGCTAAAAGCTTTTATACTACCTTTATAGCGGGGAACACCCGCTATAATAAATTTATAACAAAAAAAACTATTACATTTGGGGCGTTCATTCGCCCGGCTAAGGGGGTGGGTTCTGCTGAATGACGGACATTTATTTTACTTAATATTTTAGCTGCTTTATTAACAAAAATTATTAATTAAGGATTACAATAAGGAATAGATGATAATAATGCATAAAAATGTTAAAATACTTCTCTGTAGAATTAGCTAACCTTGGATCGTACAAATTGAACAATAAACTTTTAAATGCAAAGAAAAAATATGAATTTATGTTCTTTAACTGAATCAATTCACAAAATAAACAATTAATATTACAGGAATGAGTGACTTGTGTTATGAGGGATGTAGGAAAAGAAGGAAATTAACTAGGGGAAATAAAATTATATATATAAAACAAAATCGTTTCACCCCAGTAGACGGCAGTCACCACTGGTCTTCCAGATGACGGTCGGGACCCGTAATGCGGGATCGTAGGACCCCAACGCCAACGAACGGGGAAGATCCAATGGATGGTGAACAAATAGGTAGATCGAGAAAGAAGTAAAGGAGAAGACCAGACAAAAAAACGGGAAAAAAGAAAAAGCCCTGAAACAAAACATCCTCGCTATAAAAAAGGTTCTGTGATTACAAAAATTCCTCACTTACCAAGATGTAGGTAGGCTTATAGAATTTGTGCAGCAAGTAATTGCTAAGACGATTTATGAAGGAGCCTTCCTAAGAAAGAAAGAACATGGTTGAAGATTTTATTGACAACGCTAGGAAGCACATACCTGAGATCTGTATTTTTAAATCCCAAAAGAACGAATGGAACTCGGAAGCACTCAACGAAGAGAAAAACCAAAGCTCAAGATAACTTCCAATTAATATTTTCGCGAAACCCGAAATTAATCGTGGCCAGATAGCCGTTCACCCCAAAAATCAAACGTAAAGTGACGACGCTATCGCCGCATATCACGCAGGCCTCACAAATGTGCATACAAAACACAATAAAATTCATACTTTAATAAATGGAAATAAATTTCAATAAATATACAGGGGAGTTTCCAAAGAAACGTAACACCTTAATAAAACTGTGTGACTGCTGTTTCAGTAAACACATATCATCAGAGATTAACCTTAAAAAAGTTAATCTCACAATAACAATTTCCGGACTAAATCTGGATAATTGTCCATCTTAACAAAGCTTTCATGTTGTATCTTGGCCAATGATGGCAAGAATCACGATTTTATTTCTTTTACCACGTTGCCTAAGTTTAGTGTAAAGTTAACATCGCCTGATACTCTACATACCACTAATTAGGTGGTTTGATGTAATTTATTGTTTTATACAGTCTTCTTCTTCATCATCATTTTTGTTACATCTCACATAGCTGCCATAGTCCACGGGAAAAACGAAAAAATAATTTAACTAATTTGTAATGATCGACGTGTGACATTATTTAATACGTTCGAAATCAGTCGTATAAAGAAGAACAGAGAAATAGAAAGTGCAAATTAAAACAACGACTTACAACAGTATGAAGCTAAAATCTAAATTGATCTGCAACTGTGCAGCTACCAAAACTAAATTAATTTATATATTATCAGCCGTCTATGATTTTTGTTTAAAACAGTGATGTTTATTTAAAACCTACAGGTAGAGAATATCAACGTTACTCGATTCTGCATCAAGATCCATGCAAGAAACTCTAGTGCCAATTTGTTGTTAACTCTTCGGTTGTGGAAATATTAAGAGTCGTATATTTTTTTATAATTTGCTGAAGACTGATTAAAATTATTAAATAAAAGTAACCACCCATAGTTTAGGTACCAAAAAACATAAATCAATCATATTTTTCTCCTATTTACCAAAAATTGTTTTTTAAAATGGCTTTTACATAATGCACTTGCTTGTATTGATTTACTTGTTTGTAGAAGACATTGCAATACTGTATTACTTAATTAGTTGGCTGCTGCACCTACATTATTTTTATTGGGTGGCTTTGAATGTCAAAAATGTCATTTTTGGGCTAAGCTGTGCAAATTGCTTAAGTTGTCATTGACAATCTTTTTCGTGTTCTGTTAAGGTTTGCTAGTGTTATTTAATCGTTTAGTTGAAAGCATGGAGTATACATTTAATGAATACGCGGATATGTACCTAATATTAGGAGAGTGTCGTGGCAATTTTCATGCAGCTCAAGCTTTGAATGCAGAAAGGTACCCAAACAGAAGACGTTCTAATGCCAACCTTATCCAGCGACTAGACCGACAATTACGGGAAACCAAAAGATTGGCATCCTTTTATGGGGTAGATAAAAGCCGTCCTCGTCATGTACTACTGCCGCAAGTAAAAGAAAAAATATTAAACGTATTTGAAAATAAACCCACTCGAAGTACTCGCTCCGTTGCTCGAGCAGTCAACATCAGTCACAGTGCAGTTCATCGAGTATTGCAAATAAATGATTTATACCTATATCACTTCCAAAGAGTTGCTTCCGGAAGATTATTAACAGAAGATGCGAGTTTACAAGTGGTTGCTTCATCAACAACAAAACAATCAAAATTTTATATAGACCAGTCAATGAATGCCCAAAAGCGGATTGTAGAAGACATGAAAAAGGGAAGAACTTTTTTCTTAAGGAATGTCTTGGGGGGTAGTTAGGAGACAAAGATACTAAAAGTCCCCGCCCCTAGCCAAACCGCTTCAGGGGGGGAGGGGGTGAAAAGATTCCTCTTTTCGGCTTTTTGCTTATAATTCGGAAACGGTGCGTCGTACGATAAGAAGTATTCTGTACAAAATAAAAGATAATTAAATTTCCTACAAGACTGTCTATATTTATTTTCTTTCTATGTGTTATAGTTTCCGAGATTTTCGCCAGTGAAGATCGATAATTTTGGCAAAACTTTTTTTGCCTCACATTTTTCGTCAAACTTGTCGTTCTAACTCCTCAGCCTTATGTTTTTTAGACACTTACTCGCCAGAAAGTTGTAGAACATTCAGTCCCCTTAAGAAATATGTAATAGTTACTAATTTATCTTCTACAGGTCAGAGGTTACAGCAATTTGAAGCTTTTGGATACATTTCGTTATTTCTCAAGGAAAGTCAATAAATGCCCAAAAGGCGCCGCTGTAACATTTCAATACCACTTTTGTAGAACGATTTATCTTTTGCCTCAAAATAGGACTCAGTTTCAGCGATAACCTCTTCATTCGAGCGAAATTTCTTACCGGCAAGCATTTTTTTTAGGTCTGCGAGCAGCCAGAAGTCGCTGGGAACCAAATCTGGCGAATACGGTGGATGTGGGAGCAATTCGAAGTTAAATTCATGTAGTTTTGCCAATGTTTTGATTGACTTGTGACACGGTGCGTTGTCTTGATGAAACAAAATGTTTTTCTTTGCCATATGCGGTCGTTTCTTTGCAATTTCGGCCTTCAAACGCTCCAATAACGCTATATAATATTCACAGTCGATGGTATTTCCCTTCTCAAGATAGTCGATGAATATTACACCACGCACATCCCAAAATACCGAGGCCATAACCTTTCCAGCCGATTGTTGTGCTTTCGGTCGCTTTGGACGAGGTTCACCAGTTGCTGTCCACTCAGATGACGATCGTTTTGATTCCGGAGTGAAGTGATGGATCCATGTTTCATCCATTGTCACATATCGACGCAATAATTCCGGTTTGTTACGTTTAAACATGGCCAAACACTGCTCGGAAACATCAACACGTTCTTGTTTTTGGTGAACAGTGAGCAAACGCGGCACCCACTTTGAGCAGAGCTTTCTCATACTCAGAGGCTCATGCAATATAAAGCCAACATGTTCTTTTGATATCTTTACGATGTCAGCTAACTCACGCATTTTCACTTTTTGATCATTCAAAACGATTTTCTGGATTTTTTTGATGTTTTCTGGTGTTACCGCCTCATTTGGACGTCCACTGCGTTCTGCATCATCGGTGTCTCTACGACCACGTTTGAAGTCAGCAAACCAACGTTTTATTGTTGTTTCTGATGGAGCGGAGTCCCCATAACACTTTTCAAGCCATTGCTTCGCTTGAACGGTATTTTTTCCCATCAAGAAGCAGTGTAAAATTAAAACACGAAATTGTTTCTGATCCATTGTTTTGAAAATAACAAAAGTAGGGTCACTCTTAGCACAATAACTCACAAAATAATGAATAGAATATCATGAAATTTTAACAGCTGTCTTTTGAAGGTTAGTACTAACTGAAAAAGCGGTGAATGCAATAGAACTAGCGCCATCTATTTGTTAGGCCTGGGACTTTTCAGCCCATGTGTTAGAAGAATTCTTCTCTTGAGAAGTATGTTGCGGGTAGTAAGGAGACAAAGGTACTAAAAGTCCCCGCCCCTAGCCCTGCCGCTTTGGGGGGGGGTCCCTTTTGTCGGTTTTTCGCTTACAACTCGGAAATGGTGCGTCGTACGATGAAAAGTATTTCTTACAAAATAAAAGATAATTAAATTTTCAAATTGACAAAAAAATTTTTTTTGTACTCAAAATATTCATAATAAACTAATTTATAAATAAATTGTTTTTTGAAAAAATGTATAGTAAAATTTTAAAGTCATGACGGAAAATGTGTAACTTTTAGTTAACTGGTATATGCAAAGCATGTAAAGTAAGGAATAACTGCAAAAATATTGTTATGATCTTAATCAAATTATCTAAAATTCTTTATTTAGAATTCCTCGTATTGTAAATTTGCTCTAGATAGAATCAGTTGTAAGTAAAATCGAGTATTTTTGTTTTTAGTGAATATTTAGTAAACTGTGGATTTTTCTCAGGCAATAAAAAAACCAGTAAATTGACCTCTAAAACAGGCAATTTAAGTTTTTAGTAATTTAAATTTCAGAAATAATATAAAAAGAACTGACATTTATTAATTATAAAATTTTTGCGATTTTAAAATGACATCATTATGTGAATTTTCACAAACTCAAACCGTTCACAGAAGAATTATTTCGCTACACGTAGTAGCTGTACGTATCCTACGTTCTCTGTGGAAAACTACGTAATGTTAATGTGATTTTTGGCTTAATTTTTTAATTAATGCAATTTTTTTTAAACTTTTTAATTATGTATATCGTGACTAACAGTACCTATATTTTAAAGGTTATAGCTTTACAAATTTAAGGAGTGTTCCGTTTCCGAAAGTGATAGAACAATACTTAGTTACGTTATAGAAAGGTTTGCAAAGTTGTCAAGCAAACAAACTTTTTTTTTTAAAACAGATGTATAGCAGATATAGCGCGATCAATAAAAGTTGGCGTCAAGTTGCTGTGCTCCTGCATTGAATAAACTGTGACAGTTTACATGACGCCCTTCCCACGATATTTTCTCTTTGTTTTTAGGCAGCGTCGTGACTCACGTCCCATGTTATTTAATGAATGTACTAAAAGGGAATGGGAAAGGCTAGTTTGTTTTCGTGGATTTAACTATTTTCCCAATAAGTAAACTTCACTAATTAGTTTCAAAGTTTTGAACTGTACTTTTAGATTTGAAGACATGCTGATTATTATTTCCAGAAACAAATTTATTACCTGACAAAAATTTTATAATCGAACGTTTAGAAATATAAAACATCGACTTTTTACATAAAAATGGTATTTGAAATTAAACAGCTGTCAATAAAAATTTCTAAAATAATTTAAATTAATTAAATCAGCATGAGAATCGTTTACCGATCAAAACACAAAATAAGCCAAGGTCAACTAATATGAATTTCTCATTTCCGCGTAATAATGTGAAAAATCTGGACATCACTCAAATGAAAGCCCCATCAAATAAATTTGCACGATCGATATGAGATAGGATAGCTTTCTGTGGTTAAATAAATATAGCTATGTATGTACAAAGCACAGGTACATTAAAATTAAAAAAAAAAGCAAATTTCAAAATTTTGATTAGTACGTGTTGTACAAAAAATATATTTTTAATGCAGACACATTTAATAGCGCTACAAACATTTATCTCACCAATTTCTATTAGGTTTATAAACGAAAATATAATCAGGAAGAGGGAAAGTTTAAAATTCGCCATTTCTAGGAGTGTACGTTTAGTAGAAAGGATGCGCTCAAACTAGGCGCCACAGAACATTACACCCAAGCCCGCGCTTACTGACCTACAAACTACATCTTTCCATTGATTTATATTTGCGAGGTAAACAAAACCTAGTTTTACCGTTTTTGGTAAGAAGACGCCAAGCAACAAGAATTAACTCACAGGTATAATTTGTGTAGCAGAACGAAATAGATAACAATAAATAATAAACAATTTATAACATTTAAAACAAAGGTATTTTGAAATCTTGATTATCATTAAAAAGGTTCATCACCAACGTGCAGAAGTACAGAAAGTAAATAATAAAGATCGAACTTTTAAAAAGTAGTTACTTACCTGACTACCAACACAGCTCAACATGTTGTCATCAAATTTTTCAAAAATGCTAATTAAGTATTTTTCGTTATAATATCCAACGTGATCTATATTTCTAAAGTATACTTTCACACGTTTTTCACTGTTTCCTTCCACGTGAAAGCAATAACTTGAAAATACAAATGCATTAAACACACATTCAATACATTCATCCATCACTTTCTTTGCAAAAATTTCAGATTCATGTGTGGGTACATATAATTCATATTTGTTATTCTCTAGATCGTTAGCAGATTCTCTGACGTTCTTTTCTTTTATGAACAGAATTTCATCAGTATTTGAAGTTTTAATTTCGTTCAGGTCTAGATCGCTCATGAGTTCGCTAAGTTGTGATGGTGTATCATCAAGACGTAAAGGATCTCTCATCTTGTTAATGATAATTCTGCATGGCTTTCTTCCTGTATTGATAAACTAAGAAATAAGATTAATTTAACTTGTTTCATCTAAAGAATTAATATTATACCTTTATAGTTTTGTAATTCTTATAATCACAAATCTGCTTTGCTTTCCATATTGGTAAAGGTTCAAATGTTATTGTCTCAGGTGTAATATTTACATCTGAACACCATGGTATGCAAGAAATTGGTATAGAAACTTGTAAATATTCATTTTTAGAAGATTGGTAAGTCAGGAATATTATGTTTCCATTTACACGCTTATCTAACATCTCAGGAGTGAATGTTACTGTGATATTGAAATACATTCCAGGTATTATGGATTGAATTCCTATTGGTTCTACCTGTACAACATATTAAAAGATTTATGTAAATATTTCCCATAAACTTCTTCAAAAAACTTTACTCACCTCTACTAAAAGCGGATTTAGTTCGTCAAGGCGGACTAGATGAAATCGGCATTTTTTTTCAACGTGACCACCATTGTATACCTTCAATCTCTTTCTGTATACTACACCATTTTTGTAACCCTGTAATTAAGACGAAGGTTAATTATTATTTTCTGACCTTTTGTAATTTTGAGATACGAAAATCTAGTTTAGTCTCCTGCAGTGGACTTGACTCTCCACTGAACAAGCGTAGCGATATCCTACAGTCTAACCTCAAATTCCAAAGTACTAACATCTTTGCATTTCCTTGAAACGAGAATGATACTTCTTTGGAAGGATCGATGTTACTAATACAATAATTAATGTTATAATATTTCAATACTTCAGCCGGCCTTGTTTACAAATGTCAAATTTAAAATTTAATTGTTCTCTCAGTTTGAATTTTAATTTTTAACTAATTTTATATGCTCTAAGAAAAAATAGTATATGTCACTCGAAGTAGAACGTTTTTCTGTGTTTCGCACTCTTTGCACCGCCTCGGCTGTGTTTCGGCAGCAAACGTGCTCAACACAAAAAGACTTCATTCTACTCCTTGTAACATAATATACTATAGTGTTACAAAGGAAGAAAGTAATACTTTTTTGTCATTTCTTTTACAAGTCGAAAATTGAACAGGGAGAAAAAATTACTATGTTTCCCGTTCAGATGCAATCGTCAACTTTTGGCAGCAAGATGAGGGTCGAAAAGCCCACTTTCTAATAAGATCGAAGAAAAAAATATTTTGATGCCCCAAAAATAAATTTTCTGTGTGGCAAGAACAAACATTACAAATCAGGCAACAGTTTAGCAAGGTCAAACTCTTCAATGAAAATTTTTAATTTAATTCAAAAGTAGAAATTTCCTTTTGGCCATTGGTATTCGAGATCTAATAATAAAAGGACCATGTAAAAAGCGCAACATCCTAGGTCAAAGGTGAGTTAACTTGTTTCTCGGGGCAGAATTGGCTCACATAAAGGCTTAATTAGCAAAACTAACTTTCAACCAGAAATCTGACCAAATAATGTAATTCTGACGTTTGAGCTAAAGGCAGAAAGTTCAAAATATCTTGATATCTACAGGCAAGAAGTACATCAACTATAGGCTTGCGTCTTAGCAAAGTGAATGAAGTAAATCAAAATGAAAAACAATTTCTCATTTTTCCTTGACTTGCTTATATCAAACTGACTTTTAAAATTGAAATGTATGGCTGGCTCTCCTGTAAAATAATTCATTTCGAAGATGCTGGAAATCTTTTTAAAACAGAAATCTAAGATGACTACTTATCCTATCTAAAGGCGTCGTCATAATCCGATTTACGTTGCTGTATCATTGAACCTAACCTATTGTCACGACCGACATTGTTTTCTTATAAAATATCTAGAAATTATTGTTACTTGCCTATAACAAAATTACTATAAACATTATAAAATTGTTATGCAGTTTGGAAATTCTAGAAAACTCCAAATCTTAACATTACTTATCTCCATTGTATGGCTATTACTTATAAGACTAAGGCAAGGTGCAAAACAGCTCAGTGACCTGGTAGCAATAGTGGCCTAGTGCATAACGCACTACCGTTGCCCAAAAACTGACTAAGATCTAACAATTAGCTTGTCTATGAAAAATGACGCAATACAGTGGTATTCGAAGCACTACTACAAGCACCGAAACACAAAATTATAGCTTTGAAAAGGAATAAACATAGAACAGGCCAGAATAGCCCAATTACAACTGGTTTTATAAAAAATCCAAAGTCAACTTTAAGGATTCACTTCAGTCAGTAAACATGTTTGTCAGTTACCTTCAAAAATATTATTTTTTAGTGTTATAAACTGCTTTGTAATATTCGATTTAATTTAATTTAAATGTTATAGTACACTTTTATAAAAATCAAACACTATATTTTGCTTAGTGCTATAGTTACTTTAGAATTTTTGTTATGAAGGTGACTGTCAATGAAAAAGGAAATAATCTCACAATAGGGACAATAGAAAAGCGGTCACGTCAACTCCCAACCAGACTCGCTAATTTTCTATATGGATGGACCAAGTATGGTTAAAAAACAGTCCTAAGGAGTCCTGAAAAACCAAAATGTAAAAGTTTGACGTTGGAGAAATATGTACACCGCGGTTTTCCAAACGAAAGTGCCATCCTACTGGACGACGGACAGCAAAAGATCTATACATCTACTTCCATAGTCTGGCGGTACTCAAAGCGTTCTACTCACAATCAGTCAGAACATACATTCTCTTGTTCAGGGCTGCACTGATTCTTTGGAAAGGTTTACCACAACAAAGAAGGGTAACCTCGCCTGAAATGTACCTACCAGACTTGGAAGCGAGGATACCTGCTTGGAATCAGAACCTTTTTTAGAGATTTCAAAGCAGCAAATCGCGACAGCCCTAAAAATAAGACTCAAAAAACGAGTTGGTCAAAAAGCAGTTCAGCTCATCAAAGCTAAACTGACTAGTAGGCAAAAGTTCAAATAGCTAGGTCTGTTAATTAGGGTCAAATTGCTCATAAGTATAGGTGAGGACCCAACTTGTCTCAAATGTGGAAAGGATGAAGAAGCGTCTTTTTAATTCCTACAAGGATGTTTAGAACCTATTAAGAAGGGAATTAGAACTGTCGCTTGGAACGAGAATCATGTAGGTTCGGCTAAAGAACAGAGAAAGGTACAGCAAGCAATCGTGAAGGTAGTTAAGGGATTAGTAGAAAACAGTCTATAAAGGCCTATTTGCTAGGGCTGAGCTTATCCCAATTACAACTACTATTACTGCTACTACTACTTACTCTCTCAATAAGTAAAACACTTAACACCTTTATTAAGCTGCGTCACTCTTAACCTAAACTACACGACACAATTTACGGGCTAGATGATTAACAATTTATATAATCAATTAAATATAAAAGATCTAAAGCTATTCCTAGAATTCATCTAAGGAAAAATGTATTAACTTGAACTGACCGTCTTGATCTTTACTAATTAAAAGCACGAGGTTGCAAGATTTGTAATCGCCATGTCATATAATTATTTAATCTATGAGATTTCAGGTACTTCCTGATAAATTACACTTTATAGGCGTTTTTGGCTTGCGGTGTGGAAATCATAGCTTGAAGTACAAAGCACTAAGTGTTATAACACTATAACACCGTTCGTGAATTAGAGCCAAAAATGTATTTATTTCAATCAATACGTTTCTGTCTCTGGCTGATTTTAATTTTTTTTTGATATAAAAGATTGAAAATCTTATACACTTTAAAGTGATATATCACATATGGGGTAGTGCCATTTAAAATTTTGAGGTGGGGGTGGTTGGGGGGGAGGATAAAAGTTTCCTAACTGACTAAAGTGGGGTATTAGATGTCTCCCTACAAAACAAACTCGAAGCGTTTTAGCAATTTTTGATAATTTTACTAATTAAAGAGTTATTCATAATGGGAAGTTTTAAAATGATCACCCTGTATATTTTTTTGTTTATGTACCTAATTTGACAACTGTTAAAGCTAACCTCAAAGTTTAATGTTTTTCTTATTTTGCGTAAACGATTACAAAATATTTTGTTCGATACACGTGCGTTGTCACTTTTCGGGCGCTCGACCTTTTTTGCAGCTTGGTGGGGCGTGACAGCACACTTTGTATCGAAAAAAAGTTTTTATTTTATGGAGTATTTCTTGTTTAAGATTTCCAACTTTAGTTAGATTTTGAGGAAAGAGGAGACATCTACGAACATTTTTGAACAAAACTTTTTGTCTTAGTTTTAGTCGAGGAATATTTGTACGTCAAGCTGTTCCTTCAATTGTCGAATACTCTGTATAAAGTAGTGCGAGTGTAATTTGAAAACGAAAAGTAGCAATAAAGATATTGAAAACAAAACGGGTAAGTTCATCTTAATGTTTAGACTTGCTTACACCAAACCAGCAATTATTATTGGGATGTCTCCTTTTTACCCAATTTGTAGTGTCTCAAAATTACTTCATCTGGTCCTACATGATATGTACGACCCTTTATTTTTTGCCAGTTCTCTTAATGGGGAGATCAAAAACAATGAAACAGAAACGACAAAGTAAAGACAGTTTCGATTCGCCTTCGTGGACAGATATACAGTTCGTTTTAGTTTTTGGAATCCGAGCTCTAACCTCTTTGTCCATGAAAGTATATACAGGGTTTTAGTAAACTACTTGCATTAATTAAAAAAACAAATTTACTAGAATAAAATAGAAAATCGTATAAAAAATACAGTAGATAAGAAATTATTATTGAAAAAAATCGATTTATTAAGGATTTTGATTTTATTTATAAGCATAAATAAAAATTTTTCAAACTTTGAAATTCACGCTGTTCGCATATTCTAATGTGTGGTGTAAAACAACCTGATCATGTACTTGATGCATGATATTGCTTAGACCGGTCTGTATAACTGCTGCACGAGATAATGCTAATTTAGTTGTGTGCAAATGTACCAGCCGTGTCAAACAGTTTATTTGTTGGTTTTCTTATCAGTGGAAGACACTAGATACAGTCTGTTTGTCGCAACATCCTTCAAAACGATAATTCGTATTTTCTACTGAATGACGATGATAAAATAAGTGATTAATGCAATTTCGTTTTAGTAATAGTAAACAAACGAGATTCCCTTGTCACTTTTTAATTATCCTAATAAGTTTTGTTCTGATAAACGTACATGTAGTCAATTACATATAATGCTTTTACAGTGCCAAGGCAACAGAGATCTTGTTATAAAATAGTTATATTGATGTAAAGAACTTCTTCATCAAAAAGTAAATTTTTTTAACAATCTTAAGAATTACAACCCAGGGCTTCAACTTGTTGATGTTAGTTACAGTTCTCCAATACCATTAAGAAGTAATGTGCTGGTAACCAATAAAGAATAGGCAGTGAAAGAATAGTACAACTGTAAACTACAATGTTTCATGTCGAAATTGCATCTTGAGGCAGATACACAGCTAATGTAAAAAAGAACACACCATGTTGTCAACTATACAATGAACTATCAAACCTTGAAAGTACAAACTTTTCCATTCCGTAAATTTTACATTAGAAGTATCCGCCTTGAAAAGAACAAAAAGAGCAGCTGTAGTGTTGATATGACTTCCGTATGCCCGCCTACCACGGATCAGGTCAGTTGAGGTGTCGTATTGTCAGGCTTATCAAGAGAGCCACGGGAGTACTGAGTTTAGGTGCCGAAGAAGCTTTGTTCAAAAATTATGTGCAGTTTTGTAAAGCGCCGGTTCTACCACTTCCGTATTCTCGCCTACCACGAATCAGGTCAGTTGAGCTGTCATATTGTGAGGCTTGTCGCGAGGGTCACGGGGATGCTGGGTCTAGGTGCCGGAGGTGCCACGAGAATTTAACATGCAGTTCTATGAGCTAACCTAACCTAACCTAACCTAACCTAACCTATAACCTAACTTCTAACCAAATCTGTAACCTAACCTCTAACCTAAATGCTCATAGCTTTTTAACGGGGTTTCTCCGGCACCTAGACTCAGTATCCCCGTGACATCCTCGACAAGCCTGACAATATGACACCTCAACTGACCTGATCCGTGGTAGGTGGACATACGGAAGTTCAGCCAGATATTATAAAATATAAGTGACAAAAAAGCTGTTAGATAAACTTCTGTGTTGTCAAGATTCTGAAAGATTGTTCAAGATTATCGTTTATCCTAAACTAAATAAAAACATAGATGCATACATGAAAAATCAGAGATTTGGGGTGACAATAAAATAGAGAATCTTCTGCATAAAAAACTCCTTTAGACGATTCTCGTTTTTCTTGAAACTTCTTTCCTTCTTGTTCGACCACTTTCATAATATCAAACTTTTGAATTAACTCTTCGATTTTTTGTATTTTTATTGGTTTTATTTTGTATCTTTTGTTTTGAGGAATGTATGGAAGAACTAATTCTTTCTCTTCTTGTAACTAGAATATTAAATATCACATAATACTATTATTTACAATTAACTTATTGCATACTTCCGCGATTTTGCCTTTTTTGTTTCCTTTATCAGCATTATCCTTCTTTCCGGGTTTATCAGCTTTATCTTTTTGTGGTTTTTCCTCTGACTTACTAATTTCTTTATTTTTTTCATTTTTATCTGCCGGGACAACTTCTTTATCTTTCTGTTCTGGTTCTGGTTGTTCTAACTCCGAAATCTCCATGAGTTGCTCTTGTTTGATTTCCGTGGTCGGTTCGTATTGTGGTAACTTTTGTAAGACAGTTTGTTAATAACATCACTAGAAATTGTTTAAATACCCACCAATTCAATTTTAGTCCCTATAATTGTCATAGTCGTAAGTATCTTTTCTTTTCGAACAACTTTCGTATCGTATCTTTTATTCTTAAGTTCATCTATTTTCTTCTGCCTCTTGTACTCATTTATAATTTTTTGAATAATACTTATCATTCGTTTTTTCTTTCTCTTACGTTGTGTATATCGAACTTTATAATAAGCCAAAACCTTATCAACAACCCTACCTTTGGTAGTTAGGTGAGTCGTCGGTATACCATACAGATTTTTCAAATCATCTAACACTTTCTCTCTATGTTTTTCTTTAATTTGTTCCCGTTCATCTATATGACATAAATGTCTTTCTTTAGCCTCTGCAATTTTTTCCTGGAAAAATAAGATTCTCAATTTTTAATCTAATATATCAACAATTTGATATGCGTATACTCTTATAATTGCGATGCTTCTCTCTTGCTTTTTTATGATACCTTTAGAGTATTTGTCTTTCACATATTTTTCAAATCGGCGTTCAGCAGCCCATATTTCCTGAGCTCTTTTAATTAAATCTGGTTTTTTTGTATTTTCCCAACATTCTGTACATACGCAATCTGAATTATAGTCAAAAACCTTTTTGTATTTATTTTGCATTTGTACCAAATGAAATTCTCTTGAATTAACAAATTCATCTATAAATTTTATGAGTTCTTCATCTCTTCTTATGTTTTCACAAAGATATGCTTCGTAGTCGTTATCAAATTCCTTGGATATACGTTGCTCTGAATTTTTTCGTAGTTCTAACTCCATTCTTGAAAAAGTTAGTCAAACAGCTTTGTAGAATCATTAAACAAACTTTTTTGACAGTATTATGTGTTTCTTTGGTATCTTGATTTGTTCTGAGACGAAGTAAATACGGTTCTGCCTTGTGCGACATACAATAAGCTACCAATTGTCTGCTTCTATAAAATCTTATTTACTTGCTCTTGCAAATATTTTTTTCCGTTTTGTTTATTAAATTTCTTTTCTTGTTTGTTTTCAATTAAAATCTTTTGCTAATTTAGTTTCGCTTATCAACTTCTTTGTTGAAAATATTCTTTAATTCCGTCGGTATTTTATTCATTACATTTCACATGTGTGCTTCTTAAAAATCTTTTTACGGTTTTGGTGCAATGCAAGATGTAACAGACAAGAATAGTCTGGGGTTGAGTCCGTTTTAACCTAAAGCAATTCACGCGTAAACTTTCCGTTGTATTGCATCCGTTTATGTTTTCGTTTACATCCAACTTTTTAAAATTAATGTGGCACGTATTCGGCTACTTAGGGGGCGTGGCTCTGATTTGCTAAACCGCAGCAAATTGTTTAATGCAAATCAATTAAGATTTTAAGCCAATATAAGCTTTTGGTGAGTTAAAGAGTGTTCATTGCTACCAGGGCATTTTCTTAGAAAAACCTATATACAAGGTGTTTTACCGAAGTACTTATATACAGGATATTTGTTGGTGCGAGGCCACATCTGCAAACACGTTTGACTTGGCCTCTGGCGCGCTCCTTAATTGTGACATCTTCAGGCAATATACTCTTTCTAGCGATATTTGTCCAGAATGTGGTAAAACTGTTGTTGTTCTTCTCTTTCGAATATAGTTACCCATAAAACCAGAAAGGAATATATAATTTTGTTTCCACTCTTACAAAATACAGACATTCATTAGCCAGGTCAGATTACCTGCCTTTCCTCAATTGTATGTCAGCAATTACATCAGAGTTTTTCCAAGCACTTTTTTTAAACGACATGTGTAATTAACATTAGCAGGATGAAATTTATTAATAATTTTTTTTTTATTTTCAAAACACAGTGCACAATTATACGAGGTCTGTTCAAAAAGTATCGCGAATTTTGAATTTCCGCGGGTTACGTATATTCGATTTTCGATTTTTTTGTGGCGTTATGTTGGTACTCACGTCCCTCACTTATGCCGACAAGTTCGGCCATTTTGAATGTTTAGTTAATTTTTGACAGCTGTTTTGCTTGGACGTGTTTTGGCTTGTCTTCGATTTTTGCCTATTCCAGAAAATGGATCAAAGAATCTATATCAAATTTTGTGTAAAAAACAAAATTAAGTGCGCGGACGCATTCCGAATGTTGACTGTGGCATATGGTGAAGCTACCTTAGACCGAAGCAACGTTTATCGGTGGTACAAAATGTTCTCAGAGGGCCGAGAAGATGTGAACGACGAAGAGCGTGCTTTTGGTTTTGCTTGCAGTTTTCTTTTATTGCAGGGGCGTGATGCATCATGAGTTCTTGCTACAGGGTAGAACGGTCAATAAGGAATATTACCTGCAAGTTATGCGCAATTTTCGCGAAGCAATCCGCCAGAAACGCCCGGATTTGTGAAAGAACAAAAATTGGCTTTTGCACCATGTTAACGCCCCTGCTCACACATCGTTGCTTGTGCGCGAATTTTTGGCCAAAAACAACACACTAATGATGCCGCAGCCAACGTATTTCCCAGACCTGGCCCCCTGTGACTTTTTCTTGTTCCCGAAACTGAAGAGGCCCATGAAAGGACGACGCTACGCTACGATTGAGGAGATAAAGACGGCATCGAAGGAGGAGCTGAACAAGATCACAAAACATGATTTTTTGAAGTGCTTCGAGGATTGGAAAAAACGTTGGCACACGTGTATAATATCTGATGGGTGTTACTTTGAAGGGGACAAAATAGATATTCATGAATAAATAAATAATTTTTGAAAAAACACAAAATTCGCGATACTTTTTGAACAGACCTCGTATGTCAGTAACTATTTTTTGAAAATAAAAATAATCATTATTTTTAATACGAAAATCTTTCTAATACTTATAGTATTATCTATTATGTTTAAAACTTAACATATGACCACGCATAATAAACTTGTGTCGCTAAAACATTTAATTACCGTGCATAAAATAATAATAATAATAACAGTACAGCGGCTAATGAAGCAAAAACGAGTAATAGTGAAGTCCAACAAGATACTGCAACACCAGCTATAGTGAGTTAAGGAAGACGCAGTCAATGAACTTAACGTGGACCAGCAAGGTGACAGCAAGATTTTGGCAGAAGAGAGTGCACATGAAGTAGCAGAATCAGTTGCTCAGGAAATGGAATCTGAGACCCATGTTCTCGAGGCGCAACAAATAAACAGAATTGAAAGAGAACAAGAAGTGATTAGTCAAAATGATAACTTTGAGACTGAGCTAGTAACTCGTTTAGTTCAATGGACGAGTACTGATCCTAACAAGAGAGCCAATCCCTAGACTGACTTATACTAAGAAAAACCATGAAATTGTCAATAAAATAAATGCAATTCTTTCAAAATATTTAAGCATTGAATGCACTATTGAAGATATCCGTCTCTTGATTTACTGTGCTGTTCTCGCCATCAGTGATTTCACTAGAACTGCGACACCGTTGAATCAGCCTCACAAAAAAACCAAAAACCTAAACGGCAAATTAGAATAGCGAAAAAAACAGACTTTAAGAGCTGATATAGGTAGATTAACGCAATATTTGAAGGGAAACAGAAAACAGAAACTGGCTGTGTACGCAGCGAAGTTAAAAAGGTATCAAAAGTCGCACCAAAGAAAACACCAAAACAACCAGTTCAATAAAAATAAAAAAGGTTTCTATAGAGCACTAAATACGGAAGCACAAAATCCATCGGAGCATACACCAACTGCAAAACAAATAGATGATTTCTGGAAATCTTTATGGTCGCAAAAGAAAATGCATAATTCTGCAGTATGAATAGAGGAAATACTCAATAGTCTGACAATGTGGTTCAGCAAGATGCTACCATAGAAATTATAAGTGAGCTGGTTGCAAAATTAATAAGCGAGACGCACAATTGGAAGTCTCCTGGCTAAGATAAAATACACAACTACTGGTAATAAAATTTACATCTTTGCATCCTTACCAACGATTCAAGATGTTATGAACAACCTTGCCAATCTACCGTTATTTCTTACTGCAGGGATAACTTACATCAAGCCAAAAAAGAAACAATCAGACTACAGAAAAACTGGCCTATAGCATGTTTGTCCACGCTATACAAAATAATTACGGCGGTCATTACAGTGTTAGTTACTGAACACATAGATACTTGGAATATTATGGCGAAGAGAAAAAGGAATGTAAAAAAGGCGTAAGGAACAATTAATTATTGACTTCGTTATACTTAAACAAGCGCAATTTGCATATGTGTTACATCGACTATAAAAAAGCTTTTGATTCTGTGCCTCATAGTTGGTTTTTGCATATATTGAAAATATATAAAACCTCTCCTTCATTAATAAATTTTCTCAAACACACGATGAGCACTTGGAGAACAAAAATTATCCTTAGAAGTGCTTCAGAGGGTATTGAAACCACAAAGATTCCGATAAAGTGTGGCATCTTCTAGGAAGACAGCCTTAGCCTACTGTGGTTCTGCCTCTCTTTAAACCCTATCTCCAACGCCGTTAACACAACTAAATATGGATTCCAATTAAAACTTGCCTGCAAAACAATGCATGTCATTAATCAACTCTCTTACTTTGATGACATCAAAATGTACGCCTGTAGTAAATCTGAGTAAGAGCAACTCATCAAATTCATGGAAAATATTAGTTCAGATATATGCATGCACTTTGGGATTTAGAAATGTAACGCTGTTTATATAGAAAGAGGTTTATTAACGCACAAGGAAGGTGTATTGATTGTAACTGGGGAAACGATTTAGAGCCTAATTCATAAATAGGCATATACGTATCTACGCGAACATCTTTTCTCTTAAAAACATATTTCACTGCCAAAAATCTTACTAAAGCGATAAATACCTACGCTACATTAGTCTTATCTTATTGCTTTGGTATTATCCCGTGGAGTGACACAGAACTGGATGCACCAAACAGAATTACTAAGACACTAAGGACAAAGTACAATAAACACCATCCAAAATCAGCCATTGAGAGAATAAACATTCCACGAGCCCATGGAGGTAAACAATTTATTGATATAAAAAAAGCGTGCAAGAAGCAAACATCTAATCTAAAGAGATACTTTCATAGCAGAACTGACCATCCGCTACATATTGCAATCAATGCTATTGACAAGAGTTACACTCCATTACAGCTGGCAATCAGATTTGAAATCAGGTATGATCAGACGGAGCACATTCAACAGAAAAGAGAGCAATGATCATCAAAGGAGCTGCATGGTCGACATCCTGATATGGTTCAGCAGCAACATGTCAATACGGAAAAGTCCTATTTGTGTCCGCTAAAAGGAGAGCTTTACCCCGATACTGAAGGCTTTGCTGTAGCAATACAGGATCAGGTAATTAGCACCAGGAATTATAAAAAGTACATTTTAAAGAACGCTTTAGATTCCGATAAATGCAGGAAGTGTCACCAGATGAGTGAAACGATTGATCATATTATTTCTGGTTGCCCAATATTAGCTTCCAAGCAGTACATTGACAGGCACGATGATGCAAAAATTATACATTCTCAGTTAGCGTTGGGCCAAAGAGCCTTACTACAAATATCATCCTTCGCCTCTTCTAGAAAATGGCATATTTAAGTTGTACTACAATAATCCTGTACTGACAGACAAAACAGTCAATGCCAACAAACCTGATCTGAAGCTAATAAACAAAACAGAAAAACAATCATCCTCTCAGTAACCGGAGTCATTCCTAACACTCTACTTGACAGCCTTAAGACACTTAATATGTCAGAACGTACATTGCAGGCAGTGCAAAAAGCCACAATCCTGAGAACTTGTAGTATCGTTGGGGAATTTCTAAATATAGAATATTAAATTTATTGAATGTTAAAGTTGTTATTAAAATTGTTAATTGTTATTTAATCTTAACATATTTGAAATGAAAGTAAAATTACATGTGATATTAACTATAAGTTATTAAGATTGCTGAATTCTTTATTTTGATTGTTAACTAATAATTGTTATATAATATTCGTCAATAAATGCAATAGTGAGCCCATACCCCTTGGTCTTGTACCCATAGGTGGGTAAATTCCAGCACATTGGCGTGAGAATGACGAATTCACATAATAATAATAAAATTAAACTTAAAGTTAGCATAGTAATATTTTAAGGAAATTAAAACCACACATTTGTTTAGGGATCATTGGTTGAAGTCTTATTGCTATTTACTCGTACATCCTATTTTTTAGATGTTAATCCCTTTAAACTACCTGGACATACTCCGAAATACATATAACTTTACCCTAAATGTAGTTGTTGAAAAAGAAAAACAGATGAACGGAAGCATGTTTTGTATTAATTGAACAAAAAACTCTAGAAATACTATACCTGATCTTTCTTTATTGAGTTTCTGAGCTAATTTTAGGGTAAGTTATTTCTGAACCCATCCAATCTCCGACGTTCGAGCTGCTGCGAGCGCAACATTTACATCTGGACGGGCATAAAACTTCTTTTTTGGGTTTGGCCGTGACATATACAGGGCGGAGCGTTTGATTCCGCACCATAGGGAAGTAGCATGTGTTTGTGAACTTATTTGGATTCCTGCTTTCTACAATGTATTTAAAGAAACTTTTGTTAATATGTTTGTTGAGCAGGTAATAAACTTTCATGATTTTATCTTCATAAAAAGAAGTAGCAAATTATGCAAAGAATTAAAAAGAATCTAATAAAATAAAATTCTGCAATGTCCTGTTACGTGCAAAAGTGAATTTAGTGACCCTGTGATAATTTACGCAGCATATAATAATCGGAATGCCACTTTGCCTAACTCTATTATTGGAGACGGGTCGGGGTCTAAGGGCCTTATGCCCTACGAAAGACAATAGAAGTATTGTTGGTTGTTAAAAGGGCGCCAGTTGTGGTCGATGGCAGTTGATGGGAAAAGGAACCGCACAACTGATCCACTTTCCCAGGCTTCAATAAGAGATTCGAAAAAATGCTTTTTTGCAGATATCCTGGAATAGCCTTGCCTCAGCTGATACTTACGCAAATAAACTCTATTAAGATGTCAATATAAGCAGCAGAAAATCACAATCTCGGTAGCTACTGTAGATGTGATATGTTTCCTGTAACAGATGTTAGGTATGCGGCAAAACAGAAAAACAACATGCATAAGAGAATAGAAAAGAGAGAGAATACAAGAAAATCTATTGGCATACAAATATCTGCAAAATATATACATACAAGGTTTTAAACTCAAAATAATCAGTTAACACGAACAATGCAGGAAGCATAAACCTTAGGTTCACAAAATATCTTTACAAAAATATGATACAAAACTGATTTTGTATGAATGAATACATTTTCTCAAAAAATAAATAAGCAGTAAATAAATGATTAAATTTTATCAAACTAAAAGTCGGTAAACGCACTCAGACCAAAGATCTCTTGTAAAACGTGCGTTATCTCAAATTACGTTAATGCCAAAACGTCTTAGAAAATAATATGTAACAAAGTAAATGGTAAAGACCTTCTAAAACTAATCTGAGCTGCCTAAATTTATTCTATTATCTAACCTACTATATTATACAACAAAAGATAGATCAGTCGAAGCCACCAAATGAACATTATGAACCCCGGCTCTGATCTGAGATTAAACGTAAAATTATATCGAATTCGTGTAATTTAATATAAGTAAATATTCCTCAAAAGTTATCGTTGAAAGATACTGAAGTCAGTAACTTTACCTATTAAACTAGGGATTTGGAGTTACCAAGATACTTCATTTAACACCCAAATCCGTTGGCAAATGAAAGTTAAATCTGCCTGAATTAAGACCAATAGCTGATGGCCGAAGTTGTGATAAACCTTTGAAGCTATAAATTCTGACTCTTAACATTTATACAAATATACTACACATTCGACGAAGAATTCTACAGTTACAAATTTACAAACTTATGTAGATTTGCGGAGTGTGGTACATTATCCAGGTTGTTAGAGTTGTTAGTTGTTGGCACTTTAGTTACCTACAAATTAAGCTTAATAAAATAACATTTATTATTAATACGTAAACAACTAAACTTACGTAAGGTGAACGGGGAGACGATTCAACAACCACTTCAAACTCCAAACAAATTTTCAACATGGCAAGAATATTCTCCAGAGCTAGCACTTGTGACATTATAAAACAATCATGAGTCCTCAGGTTGCTGTTTGATATAATCAGTAGTGGTAAACTCATTTCCATTAACTTTCCATTTGATTTCAGGTTGTGGAACATCAACAGTAAAACATAGCAATTATGAATTGCAATTAATTTATCATCGAATAAAGCGATCTTTCCAGGAACTGTTAACGAATTTCAATACTACAGGTTGTAAAACTGAAAGTTTTGAACATTATGTTACCTTGACTACTAGGGGCAATCGTAACTCTCTTTGATGGTGGCCCTGGAACAGCCCTCGTGGATGCAGTTACCAACAACTCGTATTTAAATTTACAATCAAAATCTTCAATCTGAACACTCCGATTATTACTTTTAATTTTCTATAAGATAATTTTAGAGGTTGTATTACTGCCAACCTTTCCATTTCCAGCAAATCCTGCGTCTGTTCCATAAACATTATAATGTATAAAGATTCCATTAGGCGTTGCAGGCGGCTTCCAGACGACCAAAACTCAATTTGCAGAATTTACCAATGCTTTAGTGACCTTTGATAAAGCAGGCGTAAAGTACTATGTTGATGATAATTATAAAAATGTGGTATTGTCTTACTATTTTTCCGAATTTGACGCTGAATGGGGTTACTACCAACTCCATTGCCAGCCGAGGTGTAAGCAAGAACTTGTATAGTATAGTTTATGTTTGATCTTAAAGAATCTAAAAGTATAATTTCGGAAGTAGTAATCTTGCTGCCTTCGGTAGCTTTATCTATAATTATTTTATTAATTACAAACATAATATACAACAAGAAAAAACTACATACCATACCAAGTTACCACTTTGACATCTTCAATAAGTACCTTTAATAAAATGAAGTGATGTTGAAGACCAATATAATACAATATCTTCAGGATTTAGAATATCTTTAGTAGTGTAGACATCGATCTTTTATGAGGGAGGTTCAAGCTCTACTTCATTCTATGCTCGGACATTGATGGAATATTGAGTGTGTGCTTTCAAATCAGTAATATTAAATGTTCTTTTTCTTCTTCTTGGCTAATATACTTGACTGTTTTGAAAACGTAAGATCCGTCACATGGGGTTTCTTTGTAACCGATATGATTGCCCAATATTTGTTCATTTTATTCAGAACGTATAGGGGCTTTCAAAATACTTCCAGTAAATTGAGATGTTTTGTTTCTACTATAACGCAAATTGATGGTCCACGAGGTCTTAACAGATAATTATAACAGTAATTAAGGACTATCAAATAAGAGTGGATATTTTCAAATTCTATTTTCTTAAATTAATGCTGATATATAAAACTTAAACAATGACCAATCAAATCAAATAAATTTGTATATCAACATAAACAATAAAATCTGAAATTATTTACTCTTTTCATGAACGCTCTTATGTTTCAAGATTAAGAGCAGATGAAGACGTACAACTAAATAAAATCATCAAGATCAAGATTATGCTCATTTTTTATTCTCACAAAGAGAGCAGAGCATAGAAAACCTAACCGTTTCTTGAATCTAATGCATGTTTTTCAAACTGAAGACTAAGGCCTAATTATAAAACTACAACAATATTAACCACTTTATTATTCAGAATACTAACATTATTATATGGTAGGAGTACACTACAAGATTCTAAAAAATACACATCATATAGTATATCAAATGATTATATCTAACAATGAATATAATTAAGCATATGTAGTAAAATAGATAAAATGTTTTTTCTACAAAAAATATAACGTGTGAATATTGAACAAAGTTCCTCTAGACAGCTATTTTGACCTTATTTGAACTTATTAGTAAGGTACAATCTTGTTCAATGTTCATATGTTACATCTCATACAATCCTATACAGGCACTTGTAATAAATGTTTATAGTATAGTAAGCATAAGCAGAATTTGGAAATTTTTATAGCATACTGCCTCTCTCGCAACGAGTACAAGCGATCTTCTAGCCTGACCTTCCTACATCTTAAAAATATTATAGCAAACTATATAGAAACTGAAATATAGTACCAACCATCACCTTATGGTAAATATACACACCTAAGTAAATTATCTATGCCTTCTATTTATTTTACTGCCCTGTGCATTCAATCCTAGAACCGAACAGTTTTTTCCCGAATACAGACTCGAAATCACATCGGTTCTGTATATCTTTGCTCTGTATTTGCCTTTTACAGTATGTAAAGTATATGAGTGTTCCTATTTATTCTTATAATTTCTGAAGTTGTTAAATACTATTTTCATTAATCTGTAATTCATTTTCAAGTTTTCATTATTCAGGACAAATATAGTTACTGTACAGCGCTGGGCATGTGTACAGCTTTGATTTGTAGTAAATTCTGGATTTTTATACAATATGGTGACTTCTTCTAATTACTTTCTGATAATATTAAACCTACTATGACTTTTTGTATTTATCTTTGATTGCAGTAGGCTGCTGGTTGCAACAAAATTATTCACGGTAAGCCAACGGCTCTACTTGCAACTTTGGTTTCGAAAACGTTGTTTCTCGTTCACGTATGACTTTACTTATAAATTATCGATTTAATCACAAACATACGTTAAGAGAAACGATAATAAATTCTATACCTTGTAATACCGTAACAGTTTTTTTAAATAAGAACACAAAAACCAAGCGCGTTTTTGCACTACTTTGATTAAAATAAATTTACAATGACATGGTATCAATTACATAGAAAAGATATTTCGCAAACCTTGCCATTATATCTTTTTTCTAACATCCCTTAATTTTTCCCGCTAGTTTAATTAAAATAAAAAAAGCCTTCAAATTTTAAAGATTATTCAATGTTCAGACAGGCTATTTTTGTTTCCTTTTCTTTAGATAACAAAACGAGCTTTTATTTGTTGCAATATTCTAGATGATTACCAACATTCGTTTTCTTTTACAGTGGAATCTACAAAAACCCAATTATTTTCAACTCGTTTATAAGAGTAGCTCTCAAAACTTATATAGTCAAGTTGATTTAATTCCAGTTTATCTAATTCAGGGCACAAATCCTCTCGTTCCACTTTATTTCCATCTAATCTAACCAAGCTGCAACACGATAACTTTTTCAGTACTTCAAGCGATTCAATTAGATTATTTGACAAATCAACATGTTTAAGTGGACCAATGCCCTCAAATGCACCATCCTCCAAGTCTCTTATTTTGTTATCACATAGTATTATATTCGATGCTCTTGTAATACCTTCAAATGCACGCTTTTCTATACGACTAATCTGATTATTTTGCAAAAACAAACCTCCATACTCTTTTTCCGTATTCTCTGCAACGAAAGCACGGTAAGGAATGGTTGTTATTTTATTCCAAGAATAATCAAGATGAAAAAGATCTATTAAATTTTTATATAAACCATTAGGAGGCAAATCTGTTAGCTTATTGTTCATGAGATGCAACATTCCCAAATAAGGATTATGATTTAGTGTTTCAGGTTCCAAGTTCAATATACTGTTACTTCCTAAATTCAATGACGAAAGCAACCGCATGTCTTTTACATAATCTAAATTAAATTTTTCGATTTTATTATTTCCCAAACACAAAGAATACAGTTTATTTAAATATTTAAAACAATCAACCTCTAGACGATCTATGCTATTTTCTGTTAATATCAAAGAGTAAAGAGATTCAAGCCCTTCAAATCCATTATCAGGAAGTTCTGAGATTCTATTTTTGTTTAAATACAAAATTCCAATTTTATTAAGATTTTGAAAAGCTCCTTTGTATGTTGTGATTTTATTGTTTGTCAAGTTTAGTTCCTTGTTGATCACCAAACCTTTAAATGTTTCAAAATGTAAATTTTCAATATTATTGTTATCTAAACGTAAAGCATCGAAAACACAATTCTCAAATATTCCATTATTCAATGTTTCAATTTTATTATTAGATAAATCTAGTACTCCGGAAGGTATTTTCAAACCGTTCAAAGCTCCTACTTCTATTTCATTAATTAGATTATTCGACAAATTTAAACCCTGTCCTCTGATAGTTAATTCCGCCAATAGGTCTTTAGGTAATTTTACAATTTTATTGTGGGATAAATCTAAATAAATTAACTCTCTAAGATTTTTGAACGTGTTGCCGTCTAAAAAGCCAATTCTATTGTTACTTAAAACCAAATGACGTAAACTTTTACAATTTTCAAAATATTCACCACTTTCTAGTTCATTATTGTCTAATTCCAAGCTAAACAGATTGGTAAGTTCCTTAAAAGCGTTCTTGCCAATAGTCTTAACTCCATTGTTTCTAAGAATTAATTGGCCTAAGTTTTTTAATTCTTCGAACACACCATCTGTAATTTCTGCAATTTTATTATTTGTAATCTGCAAACTATACAATCCCTTCAAATAGAGAAAAGCACCATCCTCTAAATACTGAATACCATTATTATTTAACTCTAAGTATCTTAGATTTTCTAAACCACTAAAATTGCCAGCATTTATCTTCTCTATTTCGTTATTGTTTATGTATAGATACTGAAGTGTAGAAAAGCCCTCGAAGATGCTAGGACACCCAGCTTCTAAAAATGTAATTTTATTTGACGTAAAAGTGAGAATCTTCCCGTTTTGTTCTTTAAATTTTGTTACTTCTTCTTCTAGCTTATCCAAAGATGATATTCCTTGGCATGTTTCCGCGAGACATTGGTTTTCTTCGGCCATAACGGTTGAGTCTGCTGTATCTTAACTATACCTTCAAAAAAATAAGTATTAAAATAATAGAATTTACAGTTTAATTAGAAAAATATTTATTCAATTTATTACATTGTTTTGAAGATTTTAAATATTTAATTATTATTTATAAAATGTCGATATGAAAAAAAATGTTTAACTAATTATCTTTTAAATATCTTTTAGTTTCAAATAGATGAAACAAGTCGTGACAGTTGGTACAGCCTGCAGTGGTTCTAAAAAAAACGGGAACGTCCATAAGGAAAATATTATTAATTTATTGTGCAACGAGTAGTGAGTTTTAAAAACTGTAGTAAGTGATTTGGTATTATTTATATTAACGGCATTTACTTCAATGTTCCAACTGCTTTTGTTTAAATTTATCAACCCACCTACCTCTGATATATTATTCAGTTAATACAAAGATTCAATCACTTCACAAAATCACTTATTCTTAAAACTCGCTACTCGGTGCACAACGAATTAATAATTTTCTCCTTATGGACGTTTACACAGCGAACGCTGCTTGTTTGGAACCCGCGCAGGTTGTATCAACCGTTAAGCTGTCGTCACACTTGTTTCGTCTATTTAATGTTACTTGTGAGAAATAATTTCTTTGCTTCATATTTTTTAGTTTAGTTAAATTATATGCTCTTAAGGATATATTTCTGGTTATTGCTCTGTACTCATATATCAAATAACGTACAACAGTAAGTTTTAATTTTTTTAATTATAAACCCATTATTACTCTAGGAGAAACATCTTTTCCTTCTATCGGAACCGAATAATCGCCTATAGAGGTGTGGTAGCAAAACCGGTCAATCAAGAAACTGATCAAGTGTCGAATGAAAGGCTTATATAAGTATATACCAGCGCCCTTGAATTTTGAACAAGATTTAGGCAATACCTCAGTTCATTGCTCCACCTCAGCGTTGCGCGTGGTTGAAGGTTATGCCGAGGTAGGTAACCGAAGTCGGACATAGAGAACAGAAATTTTCGATGCCATGAACATATAAAGATACCCCTCGTGCCAGATTTTGTCAAAGGTTCAATATCTAAAACGCGATCATTAGGCGGCATTTGAAACTCAGGGCTTCTATAACGTCAGAATGGGCTCCGTGATGATCTACCATAAGCGGATGCCAAATTAGTGATCGAGTTAGAGGTTGTGGCTTTCGAGAAATTTCTTGAGTCTGATACTGACCAAGTTTCTCTCGAAAACTTTTTCAATAAAGCTCGATCTTTAAAAGCTAAGGATGTAGCCACAGCATAGACAACAGGGTAAGAAGATTAATTGTAAGTCTTCCTGGTACGGAAGCAGATTCCTGTAGAGAGATTATTGCCGGATGCTAACTCTTCCGGAAGTCACTGGGAACGAAAGGGGAACCTTTCAAGGATTGGAAAACTTCGTCGAAGAGATTTGACTTTTTTATGACTCATCAACTGTAGTATAATTGTGGATTGGATGGGATTGTTTGGTTTTCTTTCGGCCAGTTATTTTGCGAAAATCGTGCAAACTTTAATGTCTTTGCGGTAATGCAGCGTTGAACAAGCGGTCGATTAACGGGCCTTTCAAAACCTGGTAGAATGAAGATGTTCCACCGTATTTTTCGACAGGGTGAGAGGTTATCAAATTTTCTACACACAATCTGTGTGTAGCTATGTTTTCTTTAGGCTAGGTAGAATAGATTACACCTTGAATGGATAGTAATAATCTGGTAGAGCGCGTGGTAGGATTTTGTGGAAGGTGGTCTTTGATGTAGGCCTAGAACTCTCTCCAAAGGAAAAATCCTGATAGAACAAAAGGTGTCTTAAGGACATAGAAAGCTAAGCTAGTGTGAGATTGATGACTAACTGAAGTTAACAAAATCTCCCGATAAGCGTTCACAGCAACTTGCTCGTAGGTGAGAATTAAGCCAGATAGATATTTCCGCATTTTCATTTTTCTATAAATATAGCTGAAAATTCTTATATTTGTCTCATTTTCGCATTCATGTTACCACTGCTAAGTCAATAGCCGTCGAGAAAAAATCGTTGATTTTGTGACTAATTTGTTGTGGCAGCTATGAATTATTAAACAATATTTTTAATTGTTAGGGAAGTTGCAAGAAAATGCACAATTTACGTTCTATTTTTTAGAAAAACATTAAGAAGAATAGAAAAATATATGCAAAACTTGAAAACTATCAGACAGCAAAACTTTACTATTTCCTAACAACATAGTAACTGTGTAAAGTAAACGATGTAACGAAATAGTAAAATAAAAGGTAACTATAAGTTAACTATAAGTTAACTATTGGTTAAGAATGTCCCGGTTCTTGTAACTGTAGAGTTACTATTAGATTACGTTTGGATGACTACCTGTGGGAATGTCACTAAGCCTAGTAATCTTCCGAGCACTCGAAAGTTACATTGCATTTTCTGTACCTTTACTATATAGTTATTACTTAGTTACGTTGCTGCTGCCGATGTCGTACGGGTGCCGACGATAAACCGGTCACGAAACTATATAAATTATTTTTATTATAAATTAATTATTGCTACCGCAAATTTCCAGAAATCCAAAAAGTAAAACAAAATTTAAAATATTTTCAACTAATTCGTTTCAGATCATTCTATTATTTTTATTGTTTTTTGGGGGGTTGGAATGTCTCCATGTTCAGGTGGAATGAGGGTTGCCTGAGATTTTTTTTATTTAATAGTTGTGTCTGCCTCTGCCACCGGGATTTGAACCTGAGTAGCCATCTGGTTTGTAAGTTGTCCTTTTGACCAACTGCGCTAAGCTGTAGACGCTATTGTGAATACCCATTGAATATATTTATTTTATATCGTCACTAAAACTTTGAAACAGGTTGTTGGAATTATTCTGCACAATTTCTCACAGCCATTGTTAACAATTTCTTTTGTACATATTTTAAGGCAGTTTTTGCAACAATCACAAAATTTTTGTTTTTATATTCTTAACTATTTCTTGTGAATAATGCTTTGCAATAATAATTGTTTTT
>VTPC01008291.1:58355-91659 GCA_011009095.1 Ignelater luminosus
CCTGCTTTTATTATGGGCAGGTTTATTATTCATTAGAGTTAAAACTTTTCTTTACCTATTGTACATCTATTTTATTTCGAGAGAAGGTTAGGGGCTAGAAATGATAGGGTTTTAAGCCGAACTCTTTTGAAGGATGTATTCTCATTTGGTAGATAAGGTGGATTTTGATTCTCGGTATTCCTCGATTAGCGAGACATTTTTGATAGAATAACTAAAACTTCGTCCCTTTTCAGAGTTTTTTAAAAATATCGACGCTTTTTACCCTAAATCGCTTTTACTTATAATATTTTGGTGAATTTTTTAGTCCAAGAATAGAATGTTTCTTTTTCGAGATAAATCCTAGTCTTATCATCCAGACTTTTTTCTTAAAGTTTTTAGGTTTCCTTGATCACGTAGTTTCAAAAATTTACATCATCCCACGGTTGATGGGATAATGTAAATGGGTTGCAATTTGTAAAGGTTTGATCTTCTTTTAATCTTGGGTATTTCTTGCCCCACTGCGGGGAAAAGAGTGTCAGATTTCCTCGAGAAACGTCTTTCATGTGTGGAATAGGGGAGACTCGAAATTTGTGGTCTAAGCAGGACGTTTTAATTCTGCGTTTATCTGAGGAAATCATCTTTTTTCGGATTATGCAACGCGGATCAGGTATTGTGTGTTTTTTGAGTAACGTATTAGTGCTGGTTTAAGTATTGTGCTTAGTGGGCTGATATTAGTTCATGTGTGAGTATCCACCACCTCTTGGATATTAATTTTCCTTTTGGATATTTCCGCTAATTAAAGTTTGGACTAGAGCTCTTACATAAGAAGTATTCATACATTAGTTTTGTCTATTCTATGTGATTCTAATTATTCTTTCATAATACTAATAGCTCCATTGAGTACGCGTATCTTTGAACTGATCGCCATTAGGTCAACCTTTGCTGGTTGACCGGTATCCCACCGACTTCTTGGGCCATATCTTTGAACCGTTGGCGACTTCTTCTTAGTACGAGGGGCAATGCTGAAATTTGCGGAAAAAGTAAAACAAACACATATTACGTTATGTAAATCATTTTATTGTCTGTTCTGCTCTATTTGCCTTTAACATCTATGCAGTTTTGAATTTGATAAAACCAATCTCTAAACATTTTCTCCACTTAGGACGAGGTACCTTCGAAGTAAGTGGTTTAAATGCTTCAGCGGCCTCTTCAGGCGATGAAAAACTCTCGCCAAGCATTTTATTTTTGATTTTTGGAAACAAGAAGTCATTGGAGGATAAACAGGCGAATATGGGCAATGAGTCATTAATGTCATGTATATTGTCATGATAAAGTATCATTCGCTGGTTTAAGTTGTTTCTTTTGGTTTCAGCGATAACTTCCCGCAAACAAATTGAAGCATACTAGTCGGCATTAACTGTTCTTTGATCCTCTAATGCAACAGTTGCAACGCGACCCGTTTTTCTGAGAAAACAAGCAATCCTCTCTTTCATGAACCACCACCACTTTTGTTGGTTTTGGTTCACTTTGAACTACCCATACAGTCCATTATTGTTTAGTTTTATTTTTTAAAGTATTTGTAGAACACACCATAAAGAATAGTTAAGAGTTTTAGAATTCAAGAAGTGTGTCATGATGAAAATTCAAAACAACAGTAATTCAAGTTTTAATATTTAGGTTGAGCCGCATTTATAAGGATATAGTAAAGTCGAAAGACTAATAAAGTAAATTCTACAGGGTGCAAGTTTAGGTGTATTATCAATGTATTCTACTCTACAGCTTACAAATAATGCAATTTTATGAGTAATAAGTTTCTGTATATTAAAAAGATATCTCCTTGACGTCTTTTTTTATTATCTACAAAGTAGAAAAAGATGTATACAGAATAAAATAAATTGAATCGTAGATTTCAATTCATTCAAAGACATCACAATATCCTATTAAATCATAAATTTTGTTATCAACTATTAAAAGATTAGTGTAATTGTTTACTTTGACCAAAGTTTTTTACGATTATAACTCTTTCGTGAATTTATCTTAATATATATAAATATGTGTTAGCAACTGAAAGAAAACGAGAAGATTAACATTTTCTACGTATTTCAACAGCGCGTTTAAGTAAAAAGTGCCTTTTCATCCAAAGATCAATCTTGTGACGTTTTGACCTTTCTAAGTTATTATTTCTGAACAGACCAAAATGAGATGCATTACACGTTCAGTCAGGCAAAAGCAACCCTGTGAAGTATAATATATAAAGCATAGGAAATAAACGAGGTCTCAACTTCTCTTAATAATTTTCAATTAGAAAAATCACCTAAAGATGAATTTCTTGGTTTTTTTTTAAAGTGAATCCACAGAAATCGCAATCTTCAGTTGCCACACAATGTTTGGAATATTTGGACTGTACAAATACAAACTACTGTCAATTAAATAAATATCCAATAATAAAAAAATTTTTTTTAAAACTGAATAGGTACTGCTATCGTCCGTTCCTGTAGAGAGGATGTTTAGTACCAGAAGTCAAATTTTAATTCCAAAAAGAAACAGATCAAGTGATGATATTTTTGAGATTTTGCTTACCTTAAAAAGTAATAAAATTTAAACTGTTTATGGTACGTGCATAAGTGTACATTTTTATGTAGCTATATTGTTATTAATTTATTAATCTGATAATTTATGTGTATATTAAATTAATAGTTATTTATATGTTTATTGTGTGTAAGCTTTATGCATGTAATATTACATTTGTTAAAATACAATCAACAAATGTATTCTGTATTATTAATTAGGTACGTATCATTTTGTGAAACAAAAATATCTAAAAAGAATCTAGATACTTTGTGATAAATCTTGGATCTGTATCTAGGTACATAATTAAAAAGATGATCTTGTATGTGAACTAGATCCATGTTTGAAAAAGTATCTGGATCTGAAACTAGATACCGAGAGGAAGAATCTTACCCAACACTGGTTACAAGTGACAAATTTCTCGAATTTGTCAATGGCAAAACGCTCACACCATCGGAAGTACCCGATTGCAAAAATTTTTCCAGCAAACCTCTTACTTGTTGTTAAGCATACAAGCTAATTATGCCCATTTGTTGTTTGCGCAAAGAGAGCAGCGCATATGCAGTGTAATGCAATTTTTCATACTAAAGACTTACCACAAACTGCAACATTATTAACCACTTTATTATTCAGAATACTAACATTATATAGTAGGAGTACATGTACAAGATTCTAAAAATACACATAGTATACATATCAAATGATTATATCCAGTAATAAATATAATTAACCATGTATAATAAAATAGACAAAATGTTTTTTCTACAAAAAATATAACCTGTGAATATTGAACAAAATACCCCTACACAACTGTTTCGACCTTACTTGGATATATCAGCAGGGTATAACCCTGTTCAATGTTCATACATCTCATACAGTTCTATACAGGCACTTGTAATAAATATTTACAGTATAGTTAGCACAGGCAGAATCTGGAAATTTTTATAGAATACTGCCTCTCTCATTACTAGTACAATGGATCTTAATCACCTGATTTCCTACATTTTAAAAATATTATTGTAAACTATATAGCAACTGCACTATAATAATAACCATCACCATAAATCTGCATACCTAAATTATTCATGCCTTCTGTTTATCTTATAACTTCGTAAATTTAATTCTAGAACCGAAAAGTTTTTTCCCGATTCCAGACTCGAACTCACGTCGGTCCGGTATAGCTTTACTCTGTATTTACTATTTACATGCAAAGTGTATAAGTGCTTCTATTTATTCTTATAATTTCTAAAGTTGTCAAATACTTTTTTCATTAATCTATATTTCATTTCCAACTTTTCATTATTCAAATATAGCTATTATACAGTGCTGGGCATAAGCATGTGTACAACTTTGATTTGTAGTAATTCTAGATTTTTAGATCGTGGCGACTCATCAAGGTGAATATACCAGATTCAATGCTTTTATCGTCTATCTATCCAAAGGGTAGAGCTAATTTTATTTACGTATTATTAAGGAATTACATTTTGCTATTAATTTATAATGCTAAATGCTCAGAGCTGCACCAATATAAATGCCGCAATTCGCAATTTTAACGAATGATTGTTTTGGTGGCATAGTTAGGGAGACTGGCTCACAATCAAGGGGTGCAAGCTCAAGTTTCAACGAACAAGATCAAAAAGTATCATAACGTAACCTTTTCAATTTTAGAATATAAAAAAGCCTATATTATATACAGTGTGGTTGACTTCTCACCTTCGCACGCCTGTATCTTCCTTATTTATTTTCTGATTGATTTCAAGTTTTGGTCAAAATACTACTCTTTAAAAAGTTATTTATGCAATGTCTGAATACTTTTACTGCAATCTACTGTGATCAAGAATAAATACGAAACTTGGAAAAATCATAGTAGTCCCAGTTCTATTAACCAAAAGCTACTAAAGTCACTAAAACAGTCGAAACACAAATACTAATTGAAACATTTTGACTTCTTATTTTTCTATAAATTTAGTATGAAATTCAAGTAAACTTTTACTAAATTTTATTCCCTTCCACTAAACCTCTATTGAGTCTTATGCACTACTCAATTCGCTTTCTGTTATTAACAATGACTTTCCGCAATTCTTTCTGGATTATTTTGCATTTTGTCACAATATCATTAGATATTAAAAATCGAGATTTTTTGATCAAAATTTGAATTTCAGCTTTCTTCTTCTAATAGCTTTCTGATAGAACTAAGCCTACTATGCTTTAGGTTTTTTTGTATATACCTATGATTGCAGTAGGCTACTGGAAGAAACAAAATTATTTAAGAATTGCACACATAATCCTTTTGAAGGGTAGTATATTTGACGAAAGTTTGAAATCAATTAGAAAATACACATATTTACCATTTCAGCAAATTGTTTCTTGCTCACAGCAAGCCAACTGCTCTACTTGCACGTTGGGTCTCAAAAGAACGTCTTTGTATTACTTTGTTTCTCGTTTACGTATGACTTGACTTATAAATTATCGATTTAGTCACAAATATACGTTAAGAGAAGCGATAATACATTCTATATTTTGTGACACCCTAACAGCTTTTTAAGTAAAATAACAAAGACAAAGCACATTTTTGCACTATTTTATCAATTACATAGAAAAAATATCTCACATACCTTACCACTGTACCTTCTTTTCTAACATCCCTTAATTTCTTCCGCTAGTTTACATAATTAACAACTGAAATAGGAAATGCGTTCAAATATTCAGACAGCCTAGTTTTGTTTCTTTTTCTGTAGATAACAAAAAGAGCCTTTTTTCTATTCTAGTTGATACCAAGATTCGTTTTCTGGTACATCAGTGGAATCTACGAAAACCCAATTATTTTCAACTCGTTTATAAGAATATTTATCAAAACATATATATTCGAGTTGATTTAATTCCAGTTTATCTAATTCGGGGGACAAATCATCTCGTTCCACTTTATTTCCGCCTAGTCTAACCAAGTAACAATTCGGTAACTTTTTCAGTATTTCAAGCGATTCAATTAGATTATTTGACAAATCCAGTTGTTTAACCCGACCAATGCCCTCAAATGCACCATCCTCCAAGTCTCTTATTTTGTTATCATTTAGTATTAGATTTGTTGCTTTTGGAATACCTTCAAATGCACGCTTTTCAATATGGCTAATCTGATTATTTTGCAAATACAAAATCTGATAAGTTTTTTCCGTACTATCTGGAACGAAAGCACGGTAAGGAATGGTTGTTATTTTATTCCAAGAATAATCAATATGATAAAAATCCATTAAATTTTTATATAAACTATTGGGAGGAACATCTGTCAACTTATTGTTCGGGAGTCTCAAGATTACTAAATTAGGAGAATAACTTAGTGTTTCAGGTTCCAAGTTCAATATAATGTTATTATCTAAATTTAATGTCGTAAGCCACTGCATGTCTTTTATATAATCTGACTTAAATTTCTCGATTTTATTATATCCCAAACACAAAGTAAACAGCTTATTTAAATATTTAAAACAATCCACCTCTAGAAGATCTATACTATTATGTTCTAATGTCAAAGCATAAAGAGACTCCAGCCCTTCAAATCCATTATCAGGAAGTTCTGAGATTTTATTTTTGTCTAAATACAAAATTCCCATTTTATTAAGATTTTGAAAGGCTCCTTTGTATGCTGTGATCTTATTATTTGTCAAATTTAGTTCCCTGTTGATCACCAAGCCTTTAAATGTTTCAGAATCTAAACTTTCAATATTATTGTTATCCAAACGTAAATTATCAAAAACACAATTCTTAAAAGCTCCATCTTCGATATTAACAATTAAGTTATTGCTCAAGTAAAACACTTCTGCATTAATGTCATTAAATATTCCATTATTCAATGTTTGCATTTTATTATTAGATAAATCTAGTACTCCGGAAGGTATTTTCAAACCGTTCAAAGCTCCGACTTCTATTTCATTAATTAGATTATTCGACAAATTTAAATAGCGCCCTCTGATAGTTAATTCCGCCAATAAGTCTTTAGGTAATTTTACTATTTTATTGTGAGATAAATCTAAATAAATTAACTCTTTAAGATTTTTAAACGTTTTGCTGTCTAAAAGGCCAATTCTGTTGTTACTTAAAACTAAATGACGTAAATCTTTACAATTTTCAAAACATTCACCACTTATTTCTTCGAGTTCATTATTGTGTAATTCCAAGCTAAACAGATTGGTAAGTTCCTTAAAAGCGTTCTTGCCTATAGTCTTAATTCCGTTGTTTCTAAGAATTAATTGGCCTAAGTTTTTTAATTCTTCGAACACACCATCTGTAATTTCTGCAATTTTATTATTTGTAATCTGCAAACTGTACAATCCCTTCAAATAGGTGAAAGCACCATCCTCTAAATACTGAATACCATTATTATTTAACTCTAAGTATCTTAGATTTTCTAAACCACTAAAATTGCCGGCATTTATCTTTTCTATTTCGTTATTGTTTATGTACAGATGTTGAAGTGCAGAAAAGCCCTCGAAGATGCTAGAACACCCAGCTTCTAAAAATGTAATTTTATTTGCCGCAAAGGTGAGAATCTTCCCGTTTTGTTCTTTAAATTTTGTTACTTCTTGTTCTAGCTCTTCCAAAGTTGATATTCCTTGGCATGTCTTTTCGAGACATTGTTTTTCTTCGGCCATAACGGTTGAGCCTGCTCTATCTTCACTACCATCAAAAAAGAAACAAATAAGTATTAAAATAATAGAATTTAGAGTTTGATTAGGAAAATATTTATTCAATTTATTACATTGTTTTAAAGATGTTAAATATTTAATTATTATTTATAAGATGTGGATATAGAGTAGAATTTTTAAGTAATTATATATGTTTTAGTTTCAAATTGAATGCTGCTTGCTATAAATTATTTCTTTGTTTCATGTTCTTCAGTTTTCTTAAATTATATGCTCTTAAAGATGTATTTCTAATTATTCCTGTTCTACACATATCAAATTAACATCCAACAGTAAGTGTTTATTTATTTAATATAAAACCCTTTACTACTTTAGGCCAGACATTTTGTCCCTCTGTCCGACTTGAACATGGTAATGTGGTAGCATAACTGGTGAATCCACTAATTGATTAAGGGTCGAATGAAAGCCATATATAGGTAAATAACAGCGTCCTTAAATTTCCAACGAGATTTAGGCAACACCTCAATTCATAGGTCCACCTCAGCGTTGCGCTGGCTGGGTTGAAGGTGAATACCGAGGTAGGTAACCGAAGCCGAACAAACAGGATGGGAATTTTGGATACTATGAACAAATAAAGATACGATTCATGTCAGATTCTGTCAAAGGCTCAAAACCTAAAACGTGATCATTAGGCGGCATTTTAAATTCAGGGCTTCCATATAATCAGAATGGGGTTCGTGGTGAACTACCGTAAGCGGATACCAAATTAGTAATCTGGTTAGAGATTGCGGCATTCGAAAAATTTCTTGAGTCTGATGCTCGCCAAGATTTTCTACAAAACTTTTTCAACAAAGATCAAACTTTTAAGAAGTCAAGACCTAACCCCAGCATAGACAACAGAGTAAAAAGGTTATTTGCAAGCCTTCCTGGTCAAGAAGTAGACTCTTGAAGCGAGATTACTGCCGAAAGCTATTGCTTCTGAAAGTCAAAGTCAAAGAGAGATTTTTCAAGGATTGGTGAATTTCGTCGAAGGACTAAGAGTCATAAATTCTGAGCTGGTTTTGGTTTGGTTTGCTTTGGGCCAGTTAATTCGCGGAATTCGTCCAAAACTTTAATGTCTTGGCGGTGATGTAGCTATAAACAAGCGGTCGATTAACGGTCCTTTTGAAAACTGGTAGTACAAAGATGTTCCACCATATTCTTCAAGAGGGTAATAGGTTACCAAATTTACTATACACGATCTGTGTGCAGGTATGTTTTCTGTAAACTAGGTGGAATAGATTACAACTTGAATGGTAGCAATAATCTGCTAAACCGTGTGGTAGGATTTTTGTGGAAGGTGATCTTTGATGTAGGCCTGGAACTCTTTCCAAAGGAAGATTCCTGATAGTAGGACGGGTGTCTTGCGGAAGTGGAAAGCTAAACTAGTATGATAACTAACGGAAGAAGTTATCACATTCTACTGGTAAGCGTTCACGGTAACTTGCTCATAGCTGAGAATTAAACCAGATAAACCTTTCTGCGTTTTCATGAGTCTGATTAAACTGTTTTTGATTTCAGAATTACATACACGAGCTAGAAGTGATTGGTATTTTAGACAAGCGTTGTCTTATTGAGTATTTAATTCCGTGTAGATATAACACCACGGGGTAGAAAGCCACACATCTGAAACGGCGCTAAAAATTTTTCCAATGTGGAGTAAGAGTACAAAATAAGTTTATTTCTTGAAATTCGGCAAATAATGATGGTGGTAAACATAACAAGAAGGCTGCTCTGAATTATTAAATAATATTTTTAATTGTTAGAGAAATTTCAAGAAATTGCACAATTTTCGTTCTATTTTTTAGAAAAACATTAAGAAGAATAGAAAAATATATGCGAAACTTGAACACTAAATACCCTTAATTTTATTGTACTTGCTTAAATGTCTTTATGTATTAATAATATACCTATTCGTAGTACGATTTTCTATATTTCAGAAAATAAAAATGATTAAACTAAAAAACGATATGTGCAGATTTTACTGCGGCATTTCTGTTATATTGGGAGTACAAAAATAGATTCGCTAAATTTAACATTTGCAGAATCAGCTTGTTGAGAATCCGCATTTTTTAAATAATGTAATATGTAGCTTTACTATTTGTTTGCATAAATTTAAAATACAGAATAGATAAGATCATAAAAAGTAAATCAGTAACAAGTAGAAAGTAATGCGATTTTATGATAACAACCAAAAATTGAATCTTTATTTCTAGATTGGGATGCGCTTACTAATGTTATTTTATTTTCTATAATTTACATATGCAATTTATACCTTTTCGATATACAAAGTTTAGTTGATTAATTCTATTAAACTATTAATTTACTTACCACTCAAAATGGTATTTATGTGTCAAGGTTTGTTTCAGAAAATCGATTCTAACCTAACTTTGTTTCAGACCAATTTAATTCACTTGATTCTCCCAAAAACGGACAAAATGCAATTGTATAAATGCACTAGAAAGTATAGTACTGAAGAATCTGTTTCTCCTCTTTCAACAAATTCGATTTTTCGATTGTAGCACAGTTCTGTAGTTGTGATGTACTATTCTATTCTTATTTTATACATCTAATGCACTCTCATACGATCCTTGCGCAAAGGACTTCAAACGTAAAATACGACGTAATGTAAAAATTTTTATTTCTATCTTTTTTTCTCCTTTTATTTATTTATTTAAAATTTTTTATTATTAATTATTACTATAATTATACGTGTATTGACGATATATGTAGGTACTATTTTGAATACTTTTACGAATATCCTAAACTATACGCAACTTTCAAAAGCAAAAAACAAAACAACACAAAAATAAAATTGATGTTTAGTACCTAAAACTTTCACACACTTAAGAAATAATTTTTTAACAAACTGGGAAAAATACTACAGGTAGAAATCAGTATTAGCACTGTCTAATAATACTTATATAAGTAAAAAAAATTTTACTTAAAACACAATCCCACTTATAACCTTAAATTTATTCGCCTAGCGCGTTTCGATATACATACAGGTATCATTGGATAAAATAAAATATATCGAATCTTTCTCATAAATTTAATAATTTGTTAATTTATGTAGCATGTTTCGGGGGCTACCCCATCTACAGACAATATGAAAAATCGTTCAGCATAAAGGAAGACATTTTTAATAAGAAATTATCATTATCTAAACATTATTAGAGAAACTTTGGCAAACAAGCAAAATTAAAGAGAAAATGTCGGTTACAATATTGTAATGGCATGCAAAGAAAAAAACATTATTTCTAATAATTTTAAAGTTAATTATCTAAGAATCTTGTCCCATCGTCTTCGCGATTCGATTGCATTAAAATTCCTACATTTATATTCATATTCCAACATCAAACTTTCTAAGAGTAATGTAGACAGTAGACACAGTTGCAGAAAGAGCCGTTTAATTTGTAGATTCCCGATTTTATGATGCCGTGTGTTGTGTCTGTAGCATTGAATGGGGTTCTTAAGGTGTTGGTGTTAGTTTTGAATATTACTTTGTATTGATCTGTTTTGTTTAAAATCCTAACAATCTTGTAACAATCTCTTTGACCGTTCTAAGCCTAACCGTGCTCGTTTCCGTTGTATTTGGTGCTTGTTGTTGTCATATTCATCTCATAGACCTTTAAAATATACATTCAACTCGTTGGAACGTGAAAATCCTTTAGTTCGGAAGGACTTTTTATCGTAGTAGTTTAATTTCTTTACATGCCTGCCGTAAGGACACCTGGTAGATACTTGTCGTAGATTTATCTCATATTTTGTTTACTAAAAACTGCTTGCCGCGCATTTTATTTTTGATATTTGGGAACAAGACGAATTCATTGGGCGATAAATCAGGCGAATATGTGCAATGCGTTATTAGTGTGATATTTTCACTGGTCATAACGTCTACAGATCGTTGTGCTGTATGCGCACTTGTATTGTCATAATGAAGACTAATTTGCTGATTTAAGTTACTTCTTCTGGTTTCAGCGATAACTTCCCGCAAACAAATTGAAGTATATTCAATTCAATGGCGAATAATAATCTGCAAAAATATTTTGGGTTTTCCATTTAAAAAAAATATCGATGACGTCATTCGTCAAATAATTATGACGTCATTGATTTAGGTATAATTATATAAGATGCCCAACAATTTAAATCGTTACACCCTTTTTTGTTCTTTTCCGAAATAGTAATATTTTTCGAGTTATTGAATTATTATTATTAATTAAAAGTTAAATTTTCTCCAGATCTAATTGGTTTAATCACTTGTAGGAGTGCATAGAAATGACAAAATCGATAGAGCAGTTATGAAAGGTTATAAAATTATCATTACCTTCAAATTAAAAGTTTCCAATAGTGCGGTGTTCACATTTAAATGGGGAAATACGTCCAATTGGGTGAGATTATGAAAAATGGCAATATCTCAAAAACCGTGACACTTTGTATAATAGTATATTAGGTTAGATAAGTTCTAAATTATGTCTTCTACCACCCCTTATCGGCTATACGGCGGTGAACCAAACCCTGTCTAAATAATTCACTAAAGGGATAAATTCATTACTCTGAATTCTGTAATATAGAAACAGACTGTAGCAACAAAATAATTAAAACTAAGAATAAAGTGAATTTTCTAAAAATATTTTTTAAACATTATTTGCGTTAATGATTAAATTCTTTATGCAAAATACATTATACGCAATTAAAAATGAATTTCTAAAATGTATTATACGTGGGTAGTTATTTGATTGAAATTGCTAATTGCTACTACTATAATTTACACAACAGTTAAAGTTTTTGAGGGATAATATTTACGAAAAACTAGGTCCCGTAATTTGCTTTTCCCTTTCCCCGGATTCTCTCTTTACGGCCCTGACGAAGAAAGCAGTGCATAGAAAGCCTAATCGTTGCTTCGATGTAATGCATGTTTTTCAAACTGAAGCCTAATTATAAAACTACAAAATTATTAACCACTTTATTATTCAGAATACTAACATTATTATATGGTAGAAGCACACTGTACAAAATTCTAAAAATACACATACTGTAAAACAAAATAGCCCGGACGTTTCAAGTCGGAATTCAAAAATCAACCCCCACCAACAGAGTAGGGAAGTTATATCGCCGCGCGGACCGCGAGACTAGTGGGAGGCAAAAACCCAAAACGTCCGGGCTTAAGTTATATCCAACAATAATAATAGTAAGCATATATAGTAAAATAGATAAAATAGATAAAATGTTTTTTCTACGAAAAATATAATGTGTGAATATTGAACGAAGTGGCCCTAGACAGCTATTTTAAGCTTATTTGAACTTATCAATCAGGTATAACCGTATTTAATGTTTATACCTCATACAGTTCTATGTAGGCACTTATACGTAACAATTATTTATAGTATAGTAAGCAGAAACAGAATTTGGAGATCTCTAGCATGCTGCCTGCCCTCTACATCTTAAAGATTTTATAGCAAACTGTAACGGGAAAGTGCTCAAAAGTATGCACGAGTCCCGTCAAGACCTATGGCGGATGTTAAATCCCGTAGCTCATGCTGCAGATGGGGTGGATTCTCAAATGAACTTACCTAATCTCACACAAAGAGAAGCTCACCGATTTCCAAAACTCTTACTAACTGATAGATGTTCACGAAAGAGGGCGCCAGCAGTCGTAGATGGAAGGGTTCTGATGGTCGGTCACGCGACTACTCGTGAATCCTACACCCTGTATATAGGCTTCTTACGAAACCTCACCCTGTGTGTAACTTACGTCGTGGAAGCTTTATTATGATTCGCTCTAATATTTCACAATTGAGACTCAACACAAAATAAAAGCTATATAAACCGTGATTTGTCTTAAATAATTTTGCCAAGAAAGTCTTCTGAAGACTTCCTTCTTTTAAAATAATAAAAAAAGAAATACAAATTTAATATTAACTTTTCCCTTGAACAAAGATATGTAAACTTTAATTGAAATTTAGAATACGCACCACCGTGCTTTTTAATAGCCAAAGGAACAAATAAAACACACAAAATTAACGCTGCTTCGTCTGGACCAGGGATCCACTTACAAAGAAAACAAAATATAAATAATCGACCTTTCTTACATTTATTAAAATAATAATAAAAATGAGTTAAACACACACAAACAAGAATATAAATATAACAAAATAACACTACAAAACGATGTCAATAAATGGTATGAATTGATATCTTTACTGGAGAACAAAATTGATAAAATAATGAGAAAATAAAAATAAGAGCAAGTTATTACAATAAACAAAAAGAAAAGATTCTGTTACGTTAAAATTTCAAAATATGAAACAAAAGATCAAAATTCAAATATTAAATTAATTTAACCAAGATAACTTGACAATAAATTTTTAAGTAGCAACAAATGAACTTTATATTTAATAACAAAGAAACGGTAGCCAAAAATTATTAATGTTGCTACAATTCAACAAACACCAGCTAAAATACCTGGGAACGTTCCTGTTACAAATTAGTTAAAAATATTGATCGTGAATATTATAATTCTATAAAAAAATACGAAGTTTTAAAAGCTCAAATGACAAAACAAAACAGGTCTTTCTTACGTATAAATAAATTCTTTCTTCCAGACGACATGTGCAGGTCTCCGATTCCTAACGACAGCAGCTCGTTCAAGTGATATCCGGCGCAAAATTTCACGTTTGCCGGGTCTCACCAATGTTCAAGAAAACTTAAGTTCCAAGGAACAAACACTTTTATTAACGTTAACAAGAAACACAAGAACAAAATCCAAGTGTTTATACACAAACTTTATAAACTAAAATCACTTTGAGTCTCAAACGCTCTTTAAATTTACCTAACCCATTCGGTTCACGGAGCTTCCAAGATGTAAAACACACAGATCGATTCTTTACGGGGCGGGCAGTTTCTGTTCTCGACAGACCCTTTAACGTTGCACCAACGGGACCAAAATTGTTGCGTTTCTACCCTCTACAAGTTTTATTTCCTGGGAAATACCAGCGTAACTTTCAGTGGAGCGAACTGCTTTCCACAATAACCAAACTTCCAAAGCATCGCTTTTCGGTAAACAAACCGGCTTTCTTCCGTGAATAACACGACAAAGACCCGACGAAATAGGATTTCTCGAGTCCGATCTCTCTTTTACTAAGAGAATCGCTTAAATCGAATTTGGTTTGTAACCATTTAGGATTTGTAGGGGTGACGCCGAAATTATCCCCGTATGTCGATGCGACTACGCAGCTACCAACGTACTGATCATTCTCTCTGCGTCTCCTGTTACGCTGCTTGTACTTGCCGAAGTGGGGTTGGAAAGCCAGATACACGACTTAACAGGTCAAAATGCAAATATTCTTATGAGACAATGGAAAATTCCACTTCGTAGATTTATCAGCTTGAACCTGACTTGACCGAGACCGTGTGACTTCAGCATTCGCGACTAAGATTCCAGGAATTTTATATTGGAAAATAACAAAAGACACGTCTACCGGAGCGCAGAAGTCGAGACCACAAAGTTATCAATTCTTTAAAATAAAATTTAACAAACATTCGTTTATAGAATGAAATAATTTAAATGTTACGCGTCAGGAAAACAAATACCCGAACAAAATTGAAAGACAGAGGCGGATTTAGTGCGAATTTTAAAATAACATTACAAAACTATATAGAAACCGCATTATAATAATAACCATCACTATAAATCTACACACCTAAATTATCCATGCCTTCTATTTGTCTTACAGCTCCGTAGATTCAATCCTAGAACCGAAAAGTATTTTCCCGGTGCCAGGCTCGAACTCACGTAGCTTTGCTCTGTATTTACCATTTACATGTAAAATGTATGAGTGCTCCTATTTATTCTTAAAATTTCTAAAGTTGTTAAATAGTTTTTTCATTCATCTATATTTCATTTCCATCGTTTCATTATTCAAGACAAATATAGTTACTATACAGTGCTGGGCATAAGTATGTGTACAACTTTGATTTGTAGTACAGTAAAACCCACTTAATAGAAGCTCGGTTATAAGAATATCCCGCTTTAAGGAATAAAAATTCAATGTCCGAATTCGGTGTCATTTAACCCTTAACAAACTTTACCGCTTAAGAGAATATAGCAGCTGCAAGAATTGAAACAAGCCAGCCGCAACCGCGGTCAAGTATCTACATACCGTACTATAGCTGCAAAGCAAACATTACTGTAATTGATACGAGCCTGGTGATCCTCCACCTTAGCGAACTTCGATATTCCAAGATCCATCAGCAAGATTGAAAAAGTTCAAAATTGGGACGTCATGGCCCAATACCTCAGGTGGAATCTGTCCTTTATTCACTGTTTTGTCATTCATTGAAAATTGCAAAGCATAGCTGCTAACTACATTCAGAAGATTTTTTTTAGATTTAAATTATGTTAAAAGTATATTCCCTACTATAATTCTTGATATTGTGATCCTTGTTAACATTTAGACTAAAAATTCAAAACCAAAAGGTCAGTACTAATCTAAAGGTGTTCTTTTTTTGATTCCATTCTATAGTGACTTACATGACCAAAAGTTGATTGAAAACACTTTTATGATTATTGAACCATTTCATTTTTTATAATGAACAAGTTTCCTTCAAGCCGTTGGTAATTTATTAATAACAATTATACCTTTGTTTCCTAATTTTTGAAGGTCTAAAAGATCTTGCTTTCAAATTAGGTGGCGCTCAACAAAGGTAAACGGGAACAATCAGCCGACACCTACGCTATCCGACATATTGGCTTTCGTTTGCTATATTACTTAACAGTTTTGCGGACCTTTTAACCTATAAAGCTTCTAAGAATAAAAGAGGAAAGATAAAAGAGTAATACAGGTTTCAAGTTTATTATACTGTTATTTTCTAAATTTATTGACGTAAGCAAAGGGGCGTGTTGTATATAATCTGAGTTAAATTTCTCGATTTTGTTATTTTCCAAGTACAAAGCAACGAGATTACCTAAATATTTAAAACAATCAAAACCAAGAAGATCTATACTATTTGGTGTTAATATTAAAACGTATAGAGATTCCAAACCTTTCAAATCCATTATCAGGAGGTTCTGAGATTTTATTTTTGTTTAAATGAGAAATTTCCACTTTATTGAGATTTGGAAAAGCTCTTTTGTATATCCTGATGTTATTATTTGTCGAGTTTAGTTTCCAGTTGATCACTAAGCCTTTAAATGTTTCAGAGTCTAAATTTTACATAAATATATACCTTTTACGCTGCATTGTCTATAAAATATGAAATTATTTAGAATTTCTACAGTATAATTTTTAACCCTGCTTTAGTTTGTAATTACTAAATAAGTTTCAAAATTTGCTGTTCTTTTATAGTGTGTAGGTGTAAAGATAGATATAACTTTTTACTTTTAAACCTACGTTTAACTAAAGAAAATGCTTTTTTTCATTTTAATTAAAATTGGCGTCATTTCTTAGTAGTAGTTAATAAAGCTCAAGTTTCCACACAACCTTTTACTATGAACGTGGTATGTATTCTATGCGGTAATAGCTATTTGCTCGGTACTTCTCTAAAGTACAAACAAATAAATATACTTTATAGGTTTTTTTTACGCCAAATTCTAAATGTAGACAGTATAAAAACGATTGAGTGTACGTGCAGATTTTATTGTAGTACTATATTATAGGACGGTGCAAAAATAGATTTGTTTAAATTTAACATTTTTAAAACTAACTTGAGATTAAGTGTTTTCAGTGCTATTTACATTACGTTTAAAATGTAGTCATTTACAATTATAAATAGACGTAAAGCACTTCTTCATAATAAGACTTACTTCTTCTTGTATTCAATAACGAAGAGTGATATTGAGCAGCCTCCATCAGACCATGCGTCTAAGTACAGCATAAGGTCTAGAGTGCAGATATCAATCAAAATGCTTGTTTTTATTAACGTATGCAACAGCAAATCCTTTAGGATTTTTACGTTTTTTAAGAAATCCTATCATTTTACACCAATTTCTAAAATGCTTATTTTGCTTGTTGGGCTTATTCCCAGATAACACGATATGTCCAGTGGACATCCGTTTTAAGTTCATTTTAGGTCGGTGCATTCGTGGACATGTCATGGACCTATTTTGTACGCCCAGAATAAGTTCAACTGCGGATATTCGGTGTATGTCCTTGACGCACATTTAACATACATATACAATTATACAGTGTGCTGATAAAGTATGGAACAAATTCAATAACTCGAAAAATATTAATATTTCGAAAAAATAAAAAGGGGCGTAACGATTTTAATTGTTGGGCATCTTTTAATATTATGCACAAATCAATGACGTCATAATTATTTGACCAGTGACGTCATCAATACTTTTTTAAACGACAACTTCAGAATATTTTTACAGATTATTATTCGCCATTGAATTCTGTGTACAATGTTCTTTAAATTTTTCAAATGTGCTCACGCTTTTCGAAGATATTATTTTTTTTGTTTAGAAAATTTAAAACATTCTAAATGGTATGTCAACTCTTTAAATCAAGTAGGCTTGATTTAAATTCAATTAAAAAATCAAGTTCGCGTTTGTCCATCGCAGTCGATCATTATCGGTATTTCTGTTTTCTCCTTCTCTGTTAAACGTATCGTTCTCGTTTGTTAAAAATTTTGGTATTTGCAACAAATAATAATATTGAGATTTAAATAGTAAATGACAAAAATCTAACTAGATGACATAAGGTAAAATCAAGTTGATATGTACTTGATTTTTTAATTTAATTTAAGTCAAGCCTAGTAGATTTAAAGAGTTGAAATACCGTTTAGAATGTTTTAAATTTTCCAAACAAAAAAATAATATCTCCGAAAAGCGTGAGCAAATTTGAAAAATTTAAAAATCATTGTACACACAATTCCATGGCGAATAATAATCTGCAAAAATATTTTGGGAATTGCCATTTAAAAAATATTGATGACGTCACTGGTCAAATAATTATGACGTCATTGATTTGTGCATAATATTAAAAGATGCCCAACAATTTAAATCGTTACACCCCTTTTTGTTTTTTTCGAAATATTAATATTTTTCGAGTTATTGAATTTGTTGCATACTTAATCAGCACACTGTATAATCCGGTAACGGACGTCCCAACTGCGATCTATTTTCGGATGTAGTATGGACATCCAAAATACGCTCTGTTTGAACGTCCAGTAGACGTCCGCAAAAGACATCCATTTAACATACATTTCTTGTCCCGTTACGGTTATCCTCACTAGGTACTACGCTGGATCTGCCGTGGACATCCATAATACGCCCCTCTTTGGATGTCGATTGGACGTCCATATAAGATATCTATTTAACCTACATTTCTCGTCCCGTTGTGGACATCCTAACTAGGTAGTATGAGGGATATACTGTGGACATCCTCAGTACGTCTTCTTCACGATACACACACACCGGTATGCCAAATAGGTGGTTGAAATTCGTCTAGCGGCGCGCATGACGTAACGTGCGAAGCAACGGATGCTCTTCTTTTCATATTTTTTCCTTAACGGCGTGTTGAGAACATCTGTTAAATTGTTTAATTTTATTATTCTGTAAAGTTCTTTTTAAATAAAACAACAACATCTCTAAAAGAAATATATCACTATTTGCAAGGAACATATAAAGCGGAATACATTTTAACTTCTAGAGTAAACCAAGACATGCCTGAAAATCTGTTTGCCTATACGATATTCGGGGAATGGGTGGCGCAAATGATCACCCGTCTCCTTTGGACTTTAGATACTGACTCAGATGATATATTCTGGGAAAGCACTCAGCAGGTATTTTTACAGAAAATCGAAATACTGCTAAAAGTAGTAAATCATGCTTACTCAATATTTTAAACGAAACAGTCTTAACTACAGAAGAATTTTGCTTAACGCAAAAAATGCTTTCTAACTTAGTGAAGGAAGAAGGGCATTCAACGAAAGTTCGGTGTCAATTAGAAGCACTGATTGCCAATTTATTTGTAGAGCCTTATTACTTAGAAGAGGAAATAATTGATGCAGAAATTATAAATCTAATAAGAGATTCTGAAGTTAAAGCAAAAATCAAGTTGGAAGCCTTAAAATATATTGCGGGTTTTGTAGCTTACAAATTTAAAAACAAATATGCCCTAGGAATTCTCACATCTCATAGATCTTAAAAAGATACCTGATTCGATGCAGGTAATTTCGAGAGGTTCTCTGCTGAATCCTAACAATGAACTATGGGAAGTAGCACAAAAACTTGATGTAGAATTTTACAAAATGCATGAAAACTCTTTGTCCAAGGAGAAGCACATTTTTCAGACACTAGCTCAAAGAACATTATCTGTTAGAAAACAATTTAGTACCATTTGAAGTGATACTGTATCTCGGTAGAACTAGAACTTTACAGATTACGAGACCTGAACCGTAAAATTAGTTTTGAAAACTGCCAAAAAAATTAGACAGGATGTCAAAATTCAATAATTTTAGAAAATAAATATTAAATTTATGTATTTAAACTGTGGCTAAGCTGTGTAAAATATACTTTAAATGCCAAATAAATAAATAAATAAACTGAGGCTTTGCATTTTTATTCTACATTATTTAATAAAAAACTATCTTAGAAGATATGTTATAGGGTTGTAGTTATAAATTTATAAATGTGTATGATACTATTATAAATAGCACAGTTTTCAATTTATTATTTTGTGTTTGATAAAATTGTTTGAAATCAATTCATTTCAATGAATATTCAGTTAATGTTTGTTTTTAAATTCATCGATTGGATTATTGTTCAGCAAAGTGTATTTTATAATAATTATGTGTCATCCTCATCAGTCATCAATTTCTGACGTCTTTGAGTTTCAGCGTATCGATATAAACCTATAAATCTATCAATTTTTTCTGAGGAATTTAAAAACGCGCGCTATTTTGCTTCGCACATGACGTCATTTCGTGCGAGAAGGATAGCAACAGTATGGGCATCGGCATACCGGTGTGTGTGTCCACCGGATGTCCATTAAAGACGTCCATTTTACATAACATACGAGGTGTGTGAGAAAAGTAATGAGACTGGCAACACTGCGGAAGATCTGGCAACGTTGTGTCTACCGGCCTGTGCTAAACCGGTTTGTTTATCGCTTTCACTTCCTCAGTCCGAGTTACAACTCCGTACAGCTAACACATTATTTTTGACAGCGCCATCAGTGTAGTTGTGTTTTTGTTGTGTGTTACAGAAATGGAGCATCGGAATTTAGAGCAACGTTGTGCAATAAAGTTTTGTGTTAAACTTGGTGAATCCGCGAGTGTGACTTTTGAAAGGTTGAAACAGGTCTATGGGGAACAGTGCTTATCAAGAGCACAAGTTTTCCGCTGGCGCAAATCATTTTTGGACGGCCGAGAACACGTTGAAGATGAACCTCGCTCAGGGAGACCTTCAACTTCAAAAACTGACGAAAACGTTGAACGTGTGAGGGCCGTCGTTTAACAATAAGGATGATGAGTGAACAGTTAAATTTAAATACTTTCACCGTGCATCAAATTTTGACAGACAATTTGAACATGCGAAAGATTTGTGCCAAAATGGTGCCGAAAAACCTCACAACTGAACAGAAGAACATTCGAAAAAACGTGTGCGTTGATCTTCTTGAGTGGATTGCCAATGACCAAAAATTCTTCAATTGTGTGATCACAGGTGATGAATCCTGGATATTTGAGTACGATCCTGAAACAAAGCGGCAAAGCGAAGAAAGCAAAGAATTTGTTCCACCAGGACAAACTGTCAACAAAGTATTTTATAAAAGTGTCCTTGAAAAGCTCAGGAAAAGAGTGATTCGTGTGAGACCAGACATTGCAGACAAGTGGATCATCATGACAATGCCCCGTGTCACACAGCAATTTCCATCAGTGAATTTTTGACCTCAAAACGCATTACTGTTGTTCCTCATGCCCCCTATTTACCTGATTTGAGTCCTTGTAACTTTTTCCTTTTCCCGAAATTGAAACATGTCCTAAAAGGACGTCATTTCGGAACTCTGGAGAACATTCAAAAGACTGTGACCGACCAGTTAAAAGCCATATCAGTTGAAGACTTCCAGCGCTGCTACCAAGAGTGGGAACAACGACTCCGCCGGTGTATAGCTGCCCAAGGGAACTACTTTGAAGGGAATAACATTGTTGTTTGAAAAAAATAAAAACTTTGGTTAGTATGAAATCAGTCTCATTACTTTTCTCACATACCTCGTATCTCGTCAGATTACGGATTTCATAAAGCTTCATCTTTCTGAACACATTTAGAATATTCTGATCTACCTTGAAAGGTAGTTATTATAATTTAGTCTAGTTTTATCATGCCAAATAATAAAAAACGATTATTTTATATAAAAGTTTAAAATTCAGAAGTTACTGAAAAACAAATAGTCACATGTACTCGTTTTGTTTCCAGTCAATTTTATTTATATATGAAAAGAAAATCGGAAGCTCGCCTCTAGTAAAAAAATAAATATATTAAAGTTCCACTTAAAACAAGAAATTTTCCGATTATAAGACTTGTAAATTAAAATCAGCGGTTTCTCCATTAGTCATATTTTACGTTTAATTGCATCCTCTACGAATTTCATAAAATTATTTTATGAACTACAGGTTTTAAATTTAATAAACAATCAAGCCGAATACAATTTGTACGCTACATATTTCTTTTAAATAATTTTACCTCAATTTACCAGCGCCGCCTTATGGGTAAGAAGCGTCTTTGTCGAAAGTTATATTTCACCGCACTCCTATAAAATAGACTGCAAAATTAAATAAAATTAATTTCAAGATATTTTTATTTATTTAGTATATAAATGTGTACATAAAAATAGAGTGTCTTAAAAACATCTTTTTGCAATTATCTATTACATTTTAAACTTGGGTATATCTGATATGTCGTTAAATTAAGAATTTTGTGGCTAATTCATTACGTATTTTACTCCACCAGCTTTAGTTGCCACAGAATTTTCAATTACATCTTTTAATATTTAGATGTGTCCAATTTTCTACTGATATAATTGATAAATCCGTTAGGCGTTCTTCGGAAATATAAATCAGTAGATACAGTAATTATGATATATGACAGAGTCTGCAAATCGAGATTAATTTATATTGTGTAGTTGATTAAGTCAAAAAAAATGTATAAATAGAATTATTATAACTTTTTAAAATTTTAAGGTAGTTCTTAATTGTGCTGAACATTTATTTACCTCTTAACCCAGTCTTATTATTCCTTCTGCTATGCGAAGCAGTTTGGGCGTACCTACAAGTGTACCTATTGTATATAACTATATTATATTAAACATTAATTTATTAGTTGCGATAATTTACATTGAAAAAACGGTGTTGTATGTCATGTGCCCCGCCCGTCCCTTGTCAACCACTCTCCTCTACACCTATTGTCACAATTATATCCCTGGCAATAAATCTCTGATTAAAGTTAATCATGGGTGAAATTGCAGGCCCTTAGTGTAATTTCATCATACACTGTTACAAAAATATCATGTCAAGGCTTACTCCGAACACTATAATATAAAAACAGACTGTAGCAATAAAATATTAATGAAAGATCTTGAAACAAAGCTAATTTATTAAAAATATTTATAAACCATTATTTGCATTTAAATTCTTTATACGGAATTAAAAATGAATTTCGAAAATGTATTATGTAGATGTCGGTAATCATTTGATCGAAATTCCTAATTGCCACTACTATAATTTGTGACGTTATTGTGAATATTAATGGAATTCATGTGCAGATCTATCTTTTTTTGTAAACTCAATGGATTCTTGGGTGCATTTTAAACATTAAATTTACCGTTTCGTTTGAGTATTTGCATTTCATTCACATTCATTATTTTATTTCATCATAAAATGCATTCACCAAATTGTTTAATGTTTCTTTGTAGTTAATGAGATCACTTTTGTGTTGTGAGAAAGTTTTATTCGGGCTTCATTTATAAAATTCGATTTATCGTTTTATCGTCAAAACGTGTTTTACTCTAGTTCAAAATTGTTTATAGGTTTTTGGTATATTTTTCTATAGCCGCCAATTCGGGGAAAAACTTATTTATATTTAGGCTCCGTCCCCAGAAAAAATGCTGAGATATGACTTTATAAAAAGCCGTATCAAATTGAAACAATCATGTTTGGTAATTTTCCATTTTCAATGTATCATCTGTGTTTTGTACAGTATACAACCGGCTTATTTTATTGTATCAAATTTGTTATGTCCAAGATTATTCAGATCTTCTAGTCAGAGTCAAACTTGGTTTCTTAACGAGACCGGTTGTTCCCTTCGGAAAACAGCAAGGCGCGTTATGTGCTTTATGTGGTTACCTTTGTGAGGTGTCGGGTTTAGATGTTTTGTTACAACAATTATTGGCTGCGAATTCACCTTTCTGTGGTTGCAGTGGTGCATTTTGGTTGACCCTAGGAGATGGGCTCTAATGGGCTTATATAAACCGCTTATCTTGGCGGATCTGATTTAGAATTCGCAAGCTAAAGGATTCAATCCAAATTAAGGTTTCGTATCGTAGGTGAAGAAGATTCATCGAATTCAGTCTTTCGTTGAGAAGGACCTTGTAGAGTGACCATTTGTTTGCCCGTGAAATTAGTGTATTTAATTATTATTATTTTTCCCGCTGTCCGTGTTTGAACTCTCATAATCCCGATATTTTTTTGTGTTCATCGTTCCGACAGTTTCCTTAAAAACTGTTGTTATGTATTAATTTCGTCAAGTTAAAGAGACAATGCAGTGAATACTGAGTATTTAGTTTCAGTTTGTTAGGGACTTGTGTTAAGAGACGCTTGAATTCGTCAGTGTTGTGTAGAATTTTTGCCGTAAAAGAGAAAACCGGTGGCCCCTGATTCAGTCGCAACTAGTGGGTCGGGTTCTTTTGTTTTTGTATAACGTATATTTTTTGCGGATAAGGGGAAAATTCTTTTAGGCAGAGTTATTAAAATCTCTTTTGTTTTGAATTCATATCAATTTTTATAATTATTTAGGTTGCAACTTGAACGTTGAAAGGTAATAATAGCTGGTTTTCAATATATTTTGTGTCCCGTATTCTAAAATATTTTAAAAGTAATCATTCGATCTTTTATTTTAAAAAAGTTAGTTGATTATCCTTTTCTGTTATTTATAATTTAAGCAAACTTTGTGTTCTTTTTTTATAAATTTGTTCTATCCCCTTCTGGGAAGAACTTTTGACGTATAGTCTCTTTCGTCATATTTCTTGTTTGCGTCATTTACGTGAAGTTACTAACCCCTTCATTTATTTGTTTTAAACATATTTTTATTTCTTTTTTTGTGTGGATAATAAATTATAGTAAAGTTCAGTTTTGTTGCTTTATTGAAAAGTAGAGTGTAAAAGAGTTTACTATATATATATATATAATTCTGTTGTTGTTTAACATTGTAAGCTGTCAGATGAATCACCAGGTGAACCAGTGACATTTCTAATATTCAATAATTTATCTAATTTATATCTTTATTTGTAACTGGTACATAAGCGTGGCCAGTGGGCTTCAGTTTGTAAGTAACAATTTAATTGATTTATTTCGATAATTAAAGATGAGAGGACTTTAAGCTGATCCCCGTTGTCAAAATTTTAAGTGTCTAAATTGAAGAGTTCACAGCGTTAAGTTTTATGGCAAAAGTATCTTTAAAAAATGAAGTGTTCATTGCAGACGTTTCCTAGAGTCATCTGTATACAGAGTGATATCTTATAGAGCCACTTGTATACCGGGTGTTGTTCCGTAAAGGACCCATATACAGGGTGTTGGTTCACGAGAAGCTGGGTGGGCTGGCCGTTGATTCCCTATGACCTTCAGCTTCTAGAGCCTTTAGTTTTGAACATCTTTTAAACTTGTTAAGAGTTTTTGGTTGTGTAAGCTTTCTGTTTCTTTTTGTTAAAACAAGTTTAGCTAGGACCACCCCGTCTTCGACTTGAGCTACGGGATTGAACATGTTCCGACATCCGTAATGGGCATTAGACCTCTTTATCGACTTTTTCCCGTTACAAATTTACACAGCAGTTATAGTTTTTTAAGGATAAGATCTAATAAAAAAACTACAACATTATTAACCACTTTATTATTCAAAATATTAACAATGTTATATGGTAGGAGTACACAGTACAAGATTTTAAAAATACACATAATATAATATCAGATGATTATATCCAACAATAAATATAAGTAAGCATATATAGTAAAATAGATAAAATGTTTTTTCTACAAAAAATATAATGTGTGGATATTGAACAAAGTTTCCCTAAACAGTTATTTTGACCTTATTTGTACTTATCAGTAAGGTATAACCCTGTTCAATGTTCATACCTTATGCAATTCTATACAGGCACTTGTACATAATAATTATTTATAGTATAGTAAGCATAAGCAGAATTTGGAGATTTTCATAACATGCTGCCAGCCCCACAAAGAGTGCAATGGATTTTAATAGCCTGATCCCCTACATCTTGAAAATATTATAACTAACTATGTAGAAACTGCATTATAAGAATAACTATCACTTTCAATCTACATACCTAAATCATCTATATCTCCTGTTTATTTAATAGCCTTATCGATATAGTCAGTTCCGGTCCGGTATAGTTTTGCCCTGCGCTGTATTTGCCATTTACACTTTGTAAAGTGTATCAGTGCTCTTATATATTCTTATAATTTCTGAAGTTGTTAAATATTATTTTCATTAATCTATAATTCATTTTCTACTTTTCATTATTCAGGAAAAAGATAATTAGTATACATACAGTGTTGGACATAAGTATGCATACAACACTGATTTGTAATACTTCTAGTTTTTTATACAGGATGGTGACACATTAAGATGAATAAGTATACCACATTCAATGATAATTGTTAATTATGCCTTTATCACCTTTCCAGTTGATGGTACAGCAAATATGTAAATGCAAATGTTATCGCAAACTATCGAGAAGGCAAAACTAATTTTATTTACGTATGGTTAGCGAATTACGTTTTACTATTAATTTTTAACGCTAAATACTCGCAGCTCTACCAATATAAATGCCGGCACTTTTAGCGAATGAGGGTTTTGCGGGCAATTTTACTAATTCAAGTAGGTATGTTAACTTCGTGGTTAATGTTCTATTTAATAGTATAATACGATAAAAATTTTTACAATAATTATTATAAAATTACTGTTAAAATAATAATTTGTTTAGATGCGTCCTTTTGTTTTACATAATTAACTTTTTAATTGAAGTTTGTTTCAACAAATATATAAATGTTTTCCTTCTAATTTTAAGTAATTTTGTTACAGTAGGGGACATAATTTTTGATAGTTAAAACACGCAGTAATCATAATCAGCAGTAACCTTAACAGTTTGAATATTGGTAAGATTGGGGTACCCCATTCTGAAAATGCACTTAGATCTGAGAGGAATTGGCCTAACCCGAATATTCTGTATAAACTCTTTAATCGTTCTATTATTTGGTATAACTTAACATGACTCGTATAGTAAACCTGAACTATAATAACATTTGTTTCTCAAACTTATTATTAAGGTCATTTTGTTTCTATTATTTCTACCGCTTGTGGGGGTTTCAATTTGATATATCACTCTAAGATTAGCTTTCGGTCAGAAGATGAAATATTTTTATTCAGAGACGTAGGAACAAACTCCGAACTTTTGACCGACACGCTCGTTTTTGACTCAAAAAAGACGCGCCAATAGGGCGACTGGTTATATTCTTCTTCGGTATCTAAAGATCAAAAAGTATCGTAACATAACCCTTTTAATCTTAGAGTGTAAAAAAGGCTATTTTATATTCAGTGTGTTTCAGTTCTTACTTTCACACCCTTGTATCTTCCTTATTCATTTTCTGGTTGTTTTAAAAGGGCTATTTGAATATTTTTACTGCTATCTACTGTAATCCAAAATAAATACGGAAATTGTAAAAAGCATAGTAAGCCCAGTTGTATTCGACAAACGTTAGACATCGTGCACTATAAAAACTACATATCACGTCACGTATGACCAGTCCAAGTTCACTAATATAGGGGAGTAATGATCGATATCGAAAATCGAACATAACCTTGCTTCCGTTTGTACTCTGCGTTTGTATTTCTGGTATTCTGGTACTTTATATATTTCTTAATATTTACAAAGATCAGTTGTTTTCAGAACTATCAACGAGTTATCGTAGTGAGAAAGTCGCCACTTTGTTTTATTTTATTTTTATTTACTTTGTTTTTATAATTCTTCCTATAAATTCAAGCAGGTAGGTTTTGAATTTTAGGTTGCAATACATAGATCTACATGATTTTACTTTATTATTTTAGCTAATTACGATATGGCTAAAGTTGGTATTAAGGGGAAAGCGATCCACAGCCAAGCTCGAGAGACCATAGTAAATCTTTTAAAGTTTATGCGGCGAGAAGCTGAAAATCAAGGTCCTCTCATTCCACTTCCCAATTTTAAAAAAAGATTGGTAGGCGCTACGAACATATCCGAGTTTCCGTACAGAACGATTCAGAAAGAAACTGAAAAGATTCGCTCGGGTGAAAGCACATCGTTTTCATCACCAAAGAAAAAACGTTTACGAGCCAGCCATAAAACTGATTTCAATGATGGTCAACTGGAGACTATTCGAGCAGTCCGGCTTCGAGTGCGGAGCGAGGCAGTCGACGCGGTCTCCGTCTATGGGTGATGCACTGAAGTTGAAAAGTAGGCAGCATCCAGCATCTCCACCTCTATTGTTGCAATTCGAGCCCAAGGCTCTTCGAATGCAATCACTCCACAGCTGCCGAAATTCAACTTCCTCCCGTCACCCCTGGATAATCCCCTTCCCCTTCCCATCCTTTCTCCCGCCAAATCTCTGCGGGAGGTTGTGTTTCTGAAAAGAACCGTTTGCCCCACCCACTACCTGACCACTCCTAATTTTTTTCCAAAACCAATCTCAATCCACCATTATTTTTAACTATAACCAATTTCAAATCAATCTCCTTTCAATATTATCCTCAAAAATTTCAACTTCAAATTAAATATCCAAAACCTTTACTGCCAGCTCGTGTTCGCACCGCTTGTTGCACCGTCTCCAATTCGTCGTCCGCATCAAGATTGAAGAACTCCACTACAAATACCAGCATTCCGAAGATCCAGAATCCACTTCAATCCACCAACATCAAGAACCGCCGCGACGCCATCAACATCATCACCGAATCCAATCGCCTCTCAAGCCTACTTCACTGTCTTGCCTAACGACGAAGGCTGCAGAATTCCATCACCATCAACCGAATAACGGACGTTGCGTTCAGGACCATCACATTTTTCCATCAGGCTAGAGAGAGGTCGAACGACCTCTAAAGCCAGTGCCTTCGGCAGCAATAGCGTTGATTTCTGTCTGTCTGAAACGATTCGCAGTACTATTTATGGTTTTCACGTGATAGAAAAGCGAACCCCAACATTAAGAAGAATTCTTCATAAACTAAAAGATGCTGCTGTGGGCTTTGAAGGAGGTTTGACATCACTTCGTAAAGTGTTGATGCGCATAGGTTTCAAGTAAGTTTTAGTTTCAAAAATTAAATTTAGCATCTGATTTTTAATTTAATTAATTTTAAATGGAGAAAAACTGAAGATAAGCGTAAAATCTTAATGCAATCTCATCAAAATCAACTAAAACGACTTACTTATCTAAATCAATTAGCCCAATACCGAGCAGAAGGCAGGCCTATAATTTGGACCGATGAAAGTTATATTCATGCTAGTCATGCTACCCAAAAAGGTTGGTCAGATGGTAGTGGCAAAGGTCTGAAACAGCCCAATTCTAAAGGCAACCGCTTGATTATGGTTCATGCTGGGAATGAAAATTGATTTGTTCTCAATTCGCCTGCAATATTCACTTCTGGTATGTTGCATTATTGAAATCGTATGTATAAGTTGATGTTCTATTTTGTTGATTGGTGTATTAATAATTTTATTAATAATCGACAGTCAGGTTCCAGTCGGTAGAGTTTTTTATTTAGATCCTGAACGTTTCGGAATCTTAGATTCCCTTTTCAACAAGTTTCTACAATTGATCATACATATGTTACCGCATTATATTTTCTTTCTTAATTACGGGTTTCAAGGTCTTAAGTTGTAAATTAAAATGCTTTTTGATCCGAGTAAGTAAATCTGGTGACTACTATGCCGACATGAACTGGGCTAATTTCTCAAAATGGTTGGAAAAGCAACTCATTCCTAGCCTTCCTCCAAATGCAGTACTAGTTGTTGATAATGCTTCATATCACAATGTAACACTTGACAAGCACCCCACTAGTGCATCAAGTAAAAAGGAAATGTTGGCGTGGTTAGCTCAACGAAACATTCCGCATGATCCAACACAAAAAAAGCCTCTCTTGTACGACCTCATTAAATTACATAAACCAAAATATCGCACATATGCATTGGATGTTCTGCTACAACAACATGGAATTGCCCCCATACCATCAGAGCTCAATCCAATTGAGAAGATTTGGGCATTAGTGAAAAACTGGGTAGCCGATAGAAATGTCACATTTAAATTAAAAGATGTTCGAGCATTAACAGAAGAAAGATTTCGGTCTGTCACTTAATCAGATTGGGCTTCAGTATGTGCACATGTTGATAAAACTGTGCAGGAATATATGACAAAGGATCCTTTATTAGAAGAAGCTTTGGATACCTTCCGCTTTGCAGCAAATCCGGGGAAATCTGAAGATGAAAGTGACAGCGATTTCTCTGACATTGAACCTTTCTCTGATGAAGAAGTATTGTGAATGAGCTGAATCAATTTTACAATATCATAAATTCTTCTGTAGGGTCAATCGGGGAAAATATGAGACAGCGAAAAAATGGGGGTAATGTGATACACCTAAGAAATTGGTACTTTGAAATTGCCGAATTTTATGAAAAAAATATAATTTAATATATTCTATTAATGTTGACCACTAGCAAGCACCCAAAATGTTACACTAATTGATTACAAAAAATTAAAACCGGTTCTACCTTTTTCGTAAGTCAAAAAACTTTCTGCCATGATTGCAAACTTTTGATGTAACTTGGTTATTTTTTCAAGTAGCGACTTTTCGATTACAGGCTTTCAATCAGGAAGAATTGATCCATCTCTTTAGGTTGAAAGATTTTAAAAATATCAACTGTGTTTTAGTATTGAAAGCCACCCAATTTAGTATTTTTTTTTATTTAGAGTTTAATATTATAAGTAATTAAGTATTGTGCAAATAGATTAAGTCTTATTTTTAATTTGGATAGAAGTGTAATAGCAAATTTCTAATTAAATTATTCTTGAATTAAGCAAATAAAACTAAAACTACAGTGTATTTTGTGATTTTTTTGTTGTTTTTAAGAGTACTAGTTGCAGCATCTTGCATTTTATTTTTTGCCAACTCAGCTTCTATTTTCTATTAGTATCATTTTTGTTTAATTGAAAGCTATACTTTAGCATCCTCATTTTGCAGGGAAGAGAATATTCATGGTTTCCATTTTTATAAAAAAATCTAAACTCTGAAGGTTTAAATTAAATTAACTAATTGAAGTAAATAGAGGTGAATCCCAATTCAGCTACAATTTTAAATTCTTCAGAAAATTACTGTAGATTATATAGAATTGAAATAAAAAAGCTGAAAGATCAGTAAACGATACCTATCTTAAAAATTTTAATATTTGCTTTGTCAGTTAAACTAGCCACTTATTAATATTATTACTTTGCTATAAAGCTAATTAATGTTTTATGGAACAATTGAGGTTAAAATTCTTTAAGTTTGAATTAAATTAAAATGCTTATAAAATTTCAGTAAAAATCCTAAAATATGTCAAAGATTTTATTATATCTCCACTAACAAGGTTAATAAATCTATGCATAAGAAATGGTGTTTATCCAAATTGTTTCAAATACAATATCTATAATACTCTCACGTGGAAAAATTATTCATGTTTCTACAAATTTACTTAATATTGACCCACATAATGCTCCTACGCTACGCCACTGGTGAAAGATTAGCCAAATTTCCAAGTTTGTACAACAACCATGTTACGCCACTGGGATTTTAATGACGTCATATTCGTTGATGACGTACATGTAGTTCTTAGACCGCACGATCTCTACTAGGGATAGCTGTCCCGAATCACTAAACTCGTCGAAATCCAAACTGTAATCGAAAAACTTTATTTTTTCATAAATTAAGTATCAGATCATCTAATGTCTTACTAATTAGTACGTATAACAATAAATACTTTAACCTACATTTTCTCCCTTTTCACTAAACCTCATATGAGTCTTATGCACTTTCACTGAATATTAATAATCGAAATTTTTCAATTAAAATTTGCATTTCAGCAATTTCTTTTCAACTCTAAAAAACTTTTTATGATAACCTTCTGATAAAACTAGGTCTACTACGACTTACATTTTTGGTATTTATCTTTGATCGCAGGCTACTGATTGCAGTAGAATTATTTAAGAATTGCACAAATAATCCTTTTAAAGCGTAATATATTTAACCAAAGCCTGAAATCAATCAAACAATACACACATTTACCAATTAAACGGCCCTACTTGCAACTTTGGTCTCATAAAACGCCTTTGTATTACTTTGTTTCTCGTTTACGTAGGATTTGACTTATAAATTATCAATTTAGTAATGAATATACGTTAAGAGAAGCAATAATACATTCTGTACTTTCTGAAACAAGAAATAAGAACACAAAGATGAAACGCATTTTTCCACTACATTGAATAAAATAAATTTAGAATGACATAGTATCAATTACACAGAAAAAATATTTCAAAAACCTTACCAGTGTATTTTCTTTTTTAACATCCCTTACTTTTTCGGCTACTTTACATAATTAACAACTGAAAATAGAAAATGCGTTCAAATTTTAAAGTCTACCTAATGTTCGGCAGGCTATTTTTATTTAACAACAACAAATAACGAAAAGTGCTTTTATTTGTTGCAATATTCTAGTTGATTACCAAGGTTCATTTTCTTTTACAGTGGAATCTACGAAAACCCAATTATTTTCAACTCGTTTATAAGAGTAGTTATCAAAACTTATACATTCGAGTTGGTTTAATTCCAGCTTATCTAATTCAGAGGACAAATCATCTCGTTCCACTTTATTTCCACCTAATCTAACCAAGTAGCAATTCGGTAACTTTTTCAGTATTTCAAGCGATTCAATTAGATTATTTGACAAATCAATTTGTTTAACCGGACCAATGCCCTCAAACGCATCATCGTCCAAGTCTCTTATTTTGTTATCATGCAGTACTATGAACGTTGCTCTTGTAATACCTTCAAATGCACGCTTTTCAATATGGCTAATCAGATTATTTTGCAAAAACAAAGCCTGATAAGTTCTTTCCGTATTCTCTGCAACAAAAGCACGATAAGGAATGGTTGTTATTTTATTCCAAGAATAATCAATATGATAAAGTTTAGTTAGATTTTTATATAAACTATTAGAAGGAAAATCTGTAAACTTATTGTCCATGAAACGCAACACTTCCAAATTAGGATTATAATTTAGTGTCTCGGGTTCCAAGTTCAATATACTATTATTTCCTATATTCAATAACCAAAGCAACCGCATGTCTTTTATATAATCTGAATTAAACTTTTCGATTTTATTGTTTTCCAAACTCAAAGCACGGACCTTATTTAAATATTTAAAACAATCAATTCCTAGACGATCTATGCTATTTTCTGTTAATATCAAATCGGTAAGAGATTCCAGCCCTTCAAATCCATTTTGAGGAAGCTGTGAGATTTTATTTTTGTCTAAATACAAAATCCCCAGTTTATTAAGATTTTCAAAAGCTCCTTCGTATGTCGTGATCTTATTATTTGTCAATTTTAGTTCTCTGGTGATCACCAAGCCTTTAAATGTTTCAGAATTTAAATTTTCAATAGTATTGTTATCTAAACGTAAAGTGTCAAAAACACAATTCTTAAAAGCTCCATTTTCGATGTTAACAATTAAGTTATTACTCAAGTAAAACACTTCTGCATTAATATCATTAAATATTCCAGTATTCAATGT
>VTPC01008292.1:0-13265 GCA_011009095.1 Ignelater luminosus
AAGGACACTAAGTTTTAATGGTCAACAAATGTTTAGAATTTTCAAATTTTAAGAAAAAGAACAAACGAGGGTTTAAAGGGTAGGTTGGAAATGAGATAAAAACTATCTCAGACTTTTGGTAACGGAAGGGCCTGTAGGTGGAGATCATTTAAAGTGATATCTTACAACAAACAATAAACAGTTTTCTAAAAAAAAATATACAGAATTTTTCCAAATGGAGATAGCGATGCAGTTTATTGCTTTCCTTGTTTGTTGCTTGGACTAGGTAGTACTCAATTCTCTACGCCGGAAATAGGATTCAGCGACCGGCACATTAGCGCCAGAATTAAATCGCACGAGAATTCGGCTTCTCGTAAAAAATGCGTTACCGACTTGAAGTGAATGTTGACCAAAACCACTTTGTTACTGAATAAAACGGAGAAGTGCAAACATATTTTAAACTGTATTTTGGATGCAATTTTGTTTTGCATGAAAAACAATGAGACGTTGCGAGAGTCCGTTGAAAAAATTGGACATCACATTCCGGAAAACTTTTATAAACAATACAGCTGATAAACCATTATGACCCCATCATTAAACATCAGCAATAATCAGCAAAATACTTCTCATCACAAATTCAAAACGAACTTATTGCAATAGTCGGAATTGATGTCAAAAATCGAATTGTATCCGAACTAAAACGTGCCAAATATTTCACTGTCATTTTGGATACAGCTCCTGACATATCTCATACAGAACAAATTTTATTTATTATTAGATATGCAGAAAAAAATAAATGCGTGTACGATTGACGAGCAATTTTTAGGAATTTTTAGAAGTAATGGAGAAAACCGGTTATGCCTAGGCTAATATCCTCGAAAAAGAGTCTTGATATCCAGAATATCAGAGACCAGGCTTACGATAATGGCGCTAATATGTTTGTGCAATATCAAGGTGTTCAGACTAGAAGGTTATTAGAATACTGTTCCATGTTCAGCACACAATTTAAATTTAGTGGCGTTACATAGTGCCTCAGTTTACTCTGACATAATCACCTTTTTTTGGAACAGTTCAAAACTTTTTTAATTTTTTTGTGCACTCTACAATCAGATAGGATAAGCTTAAATCTACGTTAAAATTAACATTGAAAGGATTTAGTGACACGAGGTGGTTATCGAAAACATTAGCCCTAACAGCAGTAATCACTCATTTCAAAGACCTTCTAGCACTCCTGCAAGAAACTATCGATGGAGCCATTTACTCTGAGGATTTGTTAGTAGATAATAATAGGAATTTGTGATTCTTTCAATTTGTTGGTATTTTGTTTTGGAAAAAGATAATAAAGTAAGTCTTTTACTACAAAAGAAGAATGTGACAGTTGATATAGCGTGCAAATGTATGTATTAAAGGATTACTGGAAAAAATCAAGAATTACAGAAACAATTGTTTTGCTAAAACAGAGTGCTGCTAAGGATATATGCCAGAATTGTGATATTCTCATAGAACTCAAAGAAGGACGCAAAAGGAAAATCAAAAGAATGTCTAGAAAGCTTGCAATCGACTCTAACTAGACTGTAGATGGCAAACAAAGGTAAATAATACTCCAAGTTGTAAATTTCCAATTATGCGATCGTTACAAAAAGTTAATTGAACTCGTAGCTGATTTTCACTTTTTAAATGGTGCGTCGTTTTTAAAGATGAGCCTCAGAGACATAGAATAGAAAACCGTATTCAAGATTTGTGCTTAAAATATTCAAGGGCGTTAGATTCCATAGAGTTTCTGCAAGAAGCTGAAAGTTCCAGACTCCAGGCCCAGGAGCTTTTTAAATTTCAAAGCCAATCTTCTTTTGAAATATTTCAAAATGTGAATAATTTGATTTACTTGTTGAGTATCCCAATTTTTCTACAGAAATACAAATACTTTTAACTATACCTGTCATGAGTGCCTCATATGAAAGATCGTTTTCCAAATTAAAACTAATTAAAAACTCGGTTGTGTCTCAAGAACGATTGTCTCATACAGCCGTAATCTCTATAGAGAGGTCCATCACAGACTCTGTATCATTTAAAACATATAATTCAGAAGTTGTAGTACAGAAAGCAAGAAAAGTTTGTATATGAAATGATTATTTTAACTAATAATTTAAATTTTCAAACGGTAAAATAGGTTTTTTCACTATTAGTGCACGGGGGAGGGGGAGCGCAAAAATGCCAACTTGCATAGAGTAAAGTTTTGCCTAGCTACGGTCCTGACTAGCAGTGCATAATCATAAATGCTGGCAGCCTCATCATTGCTCCCGAGAATGCAAACCTTGCCTGTCATTACTTGTGTAAATTCCATTTCAAATACCAAAAGAAGTGAGGGTAAGGCTGGTTTAGTCTTTTCCAGCTAGCAATGTAATTTTATCACAGTTTTTATTACACCTGATAAGTTTGTAGTTAACAGAATTTTCTTTCAAAGACATGATTTTATGAGTTCAAACTCTGAAATAGTCTTTAAAGTGATCTGGCAACCATGAAGTACTTGCGAAACTAACAAGTGTAAGTGACGTTGGACGTAACGTTATTGTGGCGAATGCGTAAATTTTACAGAAAAAGAACATTGAGCATACATGACGGTCGTTAAAAAATCAATTACTACCGTGTTACAAAATCAGCATAATGTTACATCCTACGTCACGTGTTTTCGCAGGTTTCCTAATGTGAGTCAAACAAACACAACATTTCGGACCGTTCCATGTCAGGACATTCGACTTTCTAGTCAGGACGCGAGATAAAAGAGTAGAAGACAGTGTGAAGGCTGCCATTTTAAAAACAATGTATACTGACTTTTCCAGGTTTTCCCGGTTTCCCAGGTCGCTTGAAACTCTGCTTACGTTGGCGTTTCATATTGTTTTCATTAAGATCCTCAGAATTAAGGCAATATGCTATTACATCAATTATTTAGTACTAAGTTACACGTTTTTTGGTTTAGTTTTAGAACGAAGCAACACGTACAGAGATATGTACAAGATCAAGCCTGAAACATAAAAAACCCGTCGACTAAAAATAAAAAACGCAAAATTAGTTTAATTTGGTATGTTACTTTCTTTACAGAAGTATTCTCTCTAACTATTAGTTTACATGTTTCTAAAAAGAGCTCAATACGTAAGATATCATGAATTGAATAATAGAACAAGTGCTTTGTTTTTCGCCCCTTTTTATGGTATCACTATATTATTTTTCTGCAACTCATTGGTTTTCAGTTATCTACATACAAAAGGTAAAAAAGAGGTGATTACATAGTAGGTACTACATATAATAGGCAAGCTCAGCTTACTGCAAAATCATTGTGATATATCGATTATAAACTTTAAATATTGTTAGAAGTAGATACAACTGGTTATGTAAATAGTGGAATAAATAATTTGTTAAATCTTACAATAGTTGTTTCCAGATTTCCTATAATTAGATATCGCTGGCGCCATTCTTTTGCATCAGAAGTGTTGAATGGCAAAACAATGTCATTCAGGTTATTTGGTAAACCTCATTAGATAAAACTTGACGCGAGTATATCATAAAATTTGCATTTAAAACACATCTAGCGGTGATCAAGGGAGGCCTTGATTAAAATCGGTAATCGGTTCAATTTATTACAGCATTTAATTATTGATTCCCATTTCAGTGTAAATACATCAAAGGTTTGGCATATCAAATTTAAGAGGAGGAGAAAAAAAAGTTGTATCAATTAAAAAGCAGGTTTTTGCAGAAATCGGTGAAATCATAGCATAAACCTGTTATTTCTATAGGTAAATACTTAAAAACGTCAGTTTCTTTTCAATTAATTCTCCGTGCATGCTGTTTTCGATAAGAATTTTAATTATGATTAAAAAATAATTACTTGTAACAAATTTTACAACACGTAAAATTCAAATGTTTCCAAGTCTAGACTAAACTCGACACCTTATCGAACACATTTATGATCTCATATAAACCACGCATTACGACAAAACCACCACGACAACGTTGGGGCGATCATTATACATTAAACACATTTGTAGTTTCCGTTGCTACAGGTTTCTTGTAAACATCGCTGAATTGCTATTATTATTATTTAGCTCGTTGTTTTCGTGCCACATAAGAGGTATGCATAACAAGTAATGCAAGGACTATAAAATGCACTACATGGTAGGTATGCTCTTGAAAAATTGCTCATAAACGTTTGTATAATATGCAAAACTCTGTTTGCTATAACTTTTAAATGGTTTGAACATTGACACAACCATGCATGTCCTATGAGTTTATTACAAACAAGAGTTATTTAAGTGCCTATTATGATTTAATAGCTACAACAAATGTACTATTTGCAAAAATGTAAATCCTAATATAATTAAAAATGAAAAGTTCAGTTTATTACCGAGTCTAAAGAGGGTTGTTTCGTTTAGCAATGGCTAAAAACATGTCATATTAAAATTGTACAACACTTGCACAATTGCTTGAATAGTATCGACTTCTGTCCGTTTCTTCTGTCCACTGAATGTTCATAAGAGATAATATTCGTTCAACAGAACTTTATTGTTTATTTCTACTACCTAAGTAATCAGAGAAAACGAACGAAGGTATATTGCATGTAGTCCTATCATTGTTGAAAATAAAAGTGTCAGAATTCTTTTTGCGGTAAAATTGTAAATAACCATTGAGTGAGGTAAAAAGGATAATCACGAAGCGGTTATTGAGTTACATATATGTATGTAAGTGTTGCCACCACACATCACAATTTTTAAATTGTTGCAAATTAGAAGCATTACATAAAATTTGTTTATTGCACTATTAAACGACACACTGAGGTCTTCTGTTGTTGACAAATTGCGAGCTGGCGAACGTCGCTCACTGAAAACACCACCAGTCGCAAAAGCTGTCATGGCTCGAATTCACCCTAGCCAAAAATAAAAACCGATAGCTCCGCAGATGAAATTATCCAGTGAAATCACGAATCTAAACCTCAAAAAGGCCTGAAAAAAAATAGAGAAGAAAGAGTAAAGTTGCTTCTTCGCTGGGTACGCAGATAACAAGTACTACCGCGTTCTTTCTACAGAGAAGAAAACTTTCACAATTGAAAAACATCTAAACAAGCAAAATAATATTAATGGACGCTCATAGTAGCGCTTTTGGCTGAAGCTGCTGAAAAGGTCTTTTGTGTGCAATGAGGTCGCCTCCGGTATTTATCATGGTTTGGCTGGAGTTTCTTATTTTGGCATCATTCAAGTTCATCTGTGTCGCAAAAGTGTTGAAGCTAGAGCTATGGTGTATGAATAAGATATTCCAAAAATTCCTTCGGCGCTACTACCAACGTTGAGTTGTTAGTAAAGTCTTTACAATAAAGACTTCAACACCAAAATACTAATTTTATTAAACATGAAGATTGGCCCTCATCAATGTCAGACCTGAATCCTTTGGATTACAAAATTTGATGATTTTTAGAGGAGAAGAAAAGGGAAATTTTTGTATTTTGGTCTCATTTGTTTTATTTTGTATTGATTTAATTTTGAAACAGAACTTATGGCTAGACCAGGAATTTGCATATTTTCAGCAATTCGAAAGATTATTCACTTTGTTCACACTCATCAAAGAAATCAACAAGTTTTAGAATATGAAGTTTCCACATCACAGTTCGATTTGTCCGCTTGAATGTGTAAACTATGCTTTAGTTTTAGACTTCGCAAGCTTTGTGCTGGAACTTGATGCCGTAATTTTTGATGTTGATATCAGTACGACCACCTTACCCAACATTTAGAAAACATTTGCATATAGTATACTTTACTTCAGTATCAAAACGACCCTTCTTAATAAAGTGTCAATCTTTAGAATACTCTTCCTTGCTTTTCGGCATTTCGAATAAAACAACAACAAAGAAAAGAACTACTCATCGAATCTCAGAAAGGTAAGGGTAGCAACACTGAATTTTTAAAGTAAAGGCAAATATCCATGAGCTCACTTGGGTCGATGCAATACAATACCAAACTGATCTTTTGCAAAGACTAAGGCACGAGTCTGTTCCGTTCTTCTAAAAAGGTCCGTCGATGTGCAACCATTCTTGCAAGTTCTTAATCCACGATATCTTCCTACTTTCGATGCTTCTCTTGCCCTGTATTTTTCTTGCATTATCAAACGGAGAACTTGCTATCGTGAGTGCCTCTCATAATATGCCTAAAGTGTTCTCTTTTCTTTTTTTTTTAATAATAAGGACCAATTCTTTTTCCTTGTCACTTTTTTGCAAGATTGACTTGTTAGTAGCTCTATCAGTTCAGGATACTCTCAGCATGCGTCTATATACCCACAGTTCAAAGGAGTCTAACCTTTTTTACTTTCTTTCGAGTTCATGCTTCCGCTCAATATTGCATCTTACCATTCGGACTCTTATTTCGATATTAAGACTCATTTGTAGCAGTCAATTATTTATTTTATTAAATTCTGCCATTGCCATCTATATTCTTTTATTTATCTCTGTTGTATGGTCGTTTTATTCATTCAATATCATTATCAAGAATTGGTATTTATTCACCCCTTTCAATAGCCGCATCGTCAATTTTCAGTTATTGCGCTTCTCGTATTGGATTGTTATTTATTATCATATCAGTGCTACATTTAAATTAAATGCTGAAGTTGTGTACAGTTTCAAAGTAGCGTTTTCTTCCACATTATGGTGTTTCAAGGACCGTTGTTGTCAACAGAATTGTAGGCCGGAAAACATCAGTGCACATGTTGAGATCCAGTAGATCAACTGCCTTAGAACTAGAGATTGAAGAGAAGAGTTGGTTATCCTATGGACAAGAATAATTATTTGACCTCGTGAAAAAATTTTTTGAAGACGGAAATATTAAAACGCTATTCAAAAATAGAAAGCCAGGCCAGGATTGATACAGAAATTTTATGAAGCGTCATCTCTAAAAAAAAAGCTCAAAGTCTGCAATGTAAGAGAGTTGAAACATTTGATACTTTTACAGTAGAGAACGATTACAAAAATTCACAGAAGCTTGTAGAAGAAAATAATTTGGATCAGTACTTCGCATTAATTATTTTTTAATTGTAAAAATAGGGGTTTTGTACTGATCCTTCCAAAATAAAATCAATTGGTACAAAGAACAAGGTATTAGTGTATACGAGGCACAGGAAGTGAAAATTAGAACAATGAGTGTGTGTGTTAGTGCAAACAGAGCGGCTTTCAAGGTTGTGCTGTTTTACCTCAATGAATTGATGAAGGTATTAATTTTCTTTCTATGCAACTACACCAAAAGGTTACATGAAAGAATCTGTTTTCAATGGTTTGCGCATAAATTTGTTCCTCACGTAAATGCACCAAGAAACAGTTCAACAAAAGAGCTTTGCTGATGTTCGACTACCACAAAAGTCACATCAGAGCCCGACTTCTGTCGAGTGCTTTAAAAACTAACATTATCCTATTCAGGTCCACTGAAAAAGGACTGGGGCAGGATTCTGTTCGCAGAAATGAGAAAAATGTTAATAGTTAGAAATAATAATAAAATTTTCAATAGCTATTAAAGAATTGTGGACACAATATCTTCCTCCTGACATAATTATTTCTGGATTTAACGGGATTGGTTCACTCCCAGTAGATTGAATAAAATCTCCTGAATCTGATTTCGACTGAGCAGCGCAAGTAAGATTCAGAAAATATCTTCCAACAAGAAACCGAAAGGAACCAATCTATGGCAATTCATGACACGCAATCTTTTGGTTCTAAATTAAGACGAACTGAGCATATACTTAGATACAGCAGTACCCTCAACACAGACTTCTTTATAAAAATCAAATTAAGGAAAATATGCCCCGCAGGGACGGATGGGGTAAGGTGTAGCGGCCAGGAAAACTACGAGTAACCGGTCCGTCGGCGTCGTCCCTTGGTTCAAGAGACTCGAGTAAAAAAATTTACAAATACCTCATAGCACATCTAAAAGTTTTTATTGAATTTAGGTAATTAAATAGTTAAGCAACTGGGAAAGGAGTAAATACATGACAAACTTCACAGCAGCATATTTTTTCATTCTGTTTAATTTTAAAAATACATAATAAACTGTAAAATACCAAAATAAGCAAAACTCCTAAAAAAATAAAAATTATAATTACACTTATTTAGATGTAGTAATTACTTATACCTCTCCATTGAGTTTCAACAGATTAATGCTTTTTTAGGAAGCCCACTTGTCTCTGACAAACTGTTGATAACCTCTTGGTAATCAATATCTTTTAAAATGCCCTTCTCTATATTCATAATCATAAATGATTCTAATCTGTTATCTGACAGCCAACAACTCTATATACTTTAAAATGGAGAAAGATCTTTCACAAATAACTTGAGATACAGGAAGGATGAGGGGGTACTGATAGGTCGTGGCCAACGCAGAATATGCTCATTGAAACAGATTATATTTTAAAATCGTCACATAGCAACATATGGTGCAGTTTTGACAACTTTTACAAAGCCTTGGCTTTTCTTGGTCTTTGGTCATATTATCGGTTTCTATGTCATAGTCGTCAGAATCTAAATCAGAATTGAGATTATAATCAGTTTTGTACGAATCTTCAATGTTTAGTTTTATCTCCTCCCAGTTTTCAGTGAAGTTTCTAAGTTCCTCTTTCAGAGTCGCAAACGTCGCATTGGTATTACATTTAAATAATTGTCCCGATAGGAAATGCATACAGTTTTCAGAGAGTCCGTTGTTGTTAATCTCCTTAAAATATTTTGGGTCGAGTACAGAAAGCTCCCTGCACAAATTCATAGTTTTAGAAAATCGTCTGCTCATGGATTCTACTGCGACATTAATTACGACGTTATATGTTGCTATTCTGAACTCTTCTTGTTCCGAGTTTGGTTGCGTATCTTTAGACCTTTCATCAAAAAAATTTTTACTAACAACGAACTTCAGGAAAATCGTCTTCGATTTCTATATCAATGTGTTCTCGCAAATTTAGTTCATCATTAGCCCACAGTATAAATTATTTTGTTGCATCTTGGATGCAAGTCATATCACGCTGTATTGAGCGCAGTTGCTGAATAGCAGTTTGCACCATGGCATTACATCTAAGCAGATCTTCAGGCCTTTAGTCTGCATGTATCCTGATAGGGGACACGTTATTGTGAATATTTTTAAAAATATTTGAAATGTTAGTACAGTTTTGTATTTCAACAACGCCTCCTTGTAATTTCTGGCAGCAACTCGGGTATCAGAACTGATTTTTGTATTATTTTCAATTGTTTGCAAAGTATCGATAATATCTACGTACAAATCTGATTCCGGGTTATTAAACTCCCCAAAAATTTTGTTCAATGCTGCCTCTTTCGCCCATCAGCGTATTTCTCCAATGGTTTGTAACCTTTTACGTTTTAAATTTTTCGAAGTTGAAGTCCAAACTTTTATTCTCTAATGAGAATCTTGGAAAAAACCGCAATGGAATTTAACAAAGTAAAAATAGATGCTGCCTTGATATCCGCCTTCATAACCCATAAAATCACAGGGTACAAGGTTCAAATATGGCTATGACATCATATATGAATGTGGTTAAGATTTTCTTTTTTCTTTTTTCATTTTTGAAGAAAATTCATTGTAATCTCCTTGCATATTGGCCGCACCGTCAGTAGAGTCGATTTATCGGAACGTTGCAATTTGCATCCCCTGAATAATGTTGTAAAAAATTATTACGCTCTGATACAAGTGCACTCACAAAAGATTTGGCTGTAGGTATTTCCCATAAAATAACTTGTATGCACAACTTTAAATTTACTTTTAAAGTAAAAGCACATTATTTTAAATATTTTTGTGAGGACCGTAAATTAGAAATATGCACCGGTCCTTCGGGCATTTGCCCGAATGCTCGGCCGTCCCATTCGTCCCTGACGCCCAGTACCGATCATCTGGCTTCTAAAGAAAAACAAAGAAGGCTGAAACCGCTTAAATACGAAGAAATGCTTCGCAAGAAGTTTTAGAACGTCTGCGTCAAGAGAAAGAACGTCGGCAAAAAGTATAAACAAAATGCAAACTGTTTATGATGACACATTTAAATAAGCAGCAAGAATATGTGATAACAGTCAAAAAATTTCCAATTATCCCAATATTTTAACTTTAATTTCAGAAAAAGTAACTTAAGCTTGAAACAGATCAAAATTACCTTTCTGAAATAAAATTTACATTTCCGAAATCGAGTTCGTCTTCTGCAGATTCTCTTGCAGGAATGAAGAATGATGGTTTTACTATCCCACCAAAAGGAAGAAGGAAAAAGGGACAAAACTAGAACCTGTGATAACATTAAATGATAGTTTATTCAAACTGGAGATTTAAGCATTCACATACCTGTGATGAACAGGTCCTATTTTTACAGTTACTAATTCGCTTCAAAAGGGCAATCAAACTATTTGTTTTTCATGGGGGGTTAATCCCCCCCAGAGATTTATTGTTCTTTCAAGAGAAAAACTGTTTTTTACAAAAGTCAAAAAAACCCAAATCCTCCTTTTTTAGACCTACTTCCCTGCAGTTTTTCGTAGTCATGGTTTGCAATACCTACCAAGTACATATATCTATGAAAAAAATGCTACACTCTTCTGAAACTGGATTACATTTTTAAAATTGCAATTACATTTACTAAAAGTGAACAGTGTAGCCCTCCCCCAGCAGGGTTTCTTTATGCTACTCGGTCAACTTCTATTTCAAAATTCCCTCAGCTTTTCAGGTTTACTATATATAAATCAAGAAAAAACAAAGCTGAAGTAGTACCAAAAATAATCTAAACATAACATTTAGAGCTTTTTTCTCAGTTTTTTGACAAAGGCACATTTTATGTTACTACAAAGAAAACTTTGTTTTATCAGAAACGAGAAAAAAAATGCAACGTTTCCTAAAACCACGTTGTTCCATCCAAACGGAGCGTAACGTCACATCAATAGGTAAAACGTTTTTATCCTACAAAAGCAAACGTACCATGGTGGTCTTTTAGCAACAACAAAAAGTTCTTTTTTTCAGGCTATGTATAATTATTTCTTTCTTATTTAAATCGTTATACATGGGGCGACAATTTTTCGAAAGAGTTTATTTTTACTATTCCATGTAAAAGGAGCCCACTGTAAAGAATGTATAAATATTCCTCTATTTTGTAAAAGATGAAAACCCTGAAAACCGCCAATTTCTCTAAGTCTTTCTGACTTATCCTTAATGATTCTAAATTTCGAGTTTTCCAGGTTTAGAAGTTTAAAGAAGTTTGAGCAATCAGAGAATCAGAATTATAACGTATTAAGTCATGCCAAAAAAAACGTGATTACGACAAAAAGCTAATTGACACAGCTTTAAATGAAATTAAAACTAATAATTTATCCCTAAGAGCTGCTACCAAAAGATATGATCTTCCAAAATCTACTTTGGCATTTAAATTAACGAATCCTGGTTATAAGGATTCCTGCGGCCCAGCTCCAATTCTATCTGCCCAGGAAGAATTAGCTTTGGAAAAGTAAATTTTAAAAATGCTCTGATAAGTAGAATTATAATTTAATTATAAAGGTGGATTCATGAGACTGCTGATCAAGGATTCCCCCCAAAAAATTGGACCTTCTATGTAGTGTTCAACAATTTTTATCTAAAAATTCAAGATCTAATCGTTTCAAAAACAATCGCCCAGGAAATGTTTGGTTTAAGGTAGTTTTAGTATATCTTAGTATTATGCATTAAACACAATCATATCCAGGCCTTTTTAAAGCGACATCCAACAATAGTTTAGAGGACTAGCGGGAGTGGTACCTCAGCTAGTTTGTGTATATCAGAGACCGACATAAGAAAATGGTTCTCTGAAATAAAAAACTATTTGGAAGCTAATAATTTAACTGAAATATTTAATGATCCATCTCGTATTTATAATGGAGATGAAACTTCTTTTCAAATATGTCCCGAAACAGAAAAGGTTTTCGCAAAGAAGGGCTCAAAAAACATGCAGTGTAGATAAGGGCCTCATAAAGAAAATGTTTAGTTTTTCGCTTTAAGTGGTATCACATGTCCACCTATGATCATCTACCCCTATAAAAGAATTCCAGAAAGAATTATCTCAACAGTCAATCCATCTTGGGAGATCGGGAGAAGCGATAATGGGTGGATGACGGCCGAAGTTTTCTATGAGTGTATAAAAAATATATTTTATCCATACTTAGTCGAAAACAATATAAATTTTCCCATTTTATTATTTTTTGACGATGACAAGTCCCATTTAACTTACGAGTTAAGCTTATTATGCACCGAACTGAATATTGAAATCATATGCGACACGGATAGTAGACAAGGCATGACCTATAAAGCTTTTAAAAGCATTGTAGGCGAAGAATACTTGGTAAAATTTGAAACTATTGATTTCATAACAGAAGACGATAATCAAGATTTTCTTAAGTTGATTCAAATATGGCGATATTTTAAAAAATAATCAAGATAATATCAATGAAACTGACCAGAACCAGATTGACAAAGAAATAAAAAATAGGACAAATAGTAATGAAATCAAAGAACAGGTTAGCAACAAAGAAGAAAATAAGACAAATAGGGTAGATACTGACGAATCGAAACAGGAACAGGACAGCAACGAAGAGCAAAATAAGACAAAAAGGTTAACATTCTTTAAAATATTATTCTTAAAGAATCGGTCAAGAAAGACGAGACGAGAAAACATAAGTAAAGCCATTCATTTAACTGTTGATACTTCACACAATTTAAACAAAGGTAAAATTGAAGATTTTTTAAAATAGCCCGACAAACCACAAATAAAAAATAAAAAGAACATCGAGCGAGTGCCATACGCAGTTACATCCAAAAAATATCAAGAGGTATGCGAAAGAAAAAGAACAATGAAAGAAGAAGAAATTAAAAAGAAAGAAGAAAGAAAGAGAAAAAGGGAAGAAGTAAAGATTAATAAAGACATAAAACGAAATAAATAAAAGGAATGTCAAGAAATATGTTGTATATGTAAAAAGAACATACGAAATCGTAAAATAAAATGTGAAACATGTAGTAAGAATTTCGACGTAACCGTGTATTCCCAAGAAACATCGAGATTATGTTCCTTGTGAAGACGACAATGATCACTTTCTCTGTCACATTTGCTACAAAGAGGAAAGTGAGACTGACGAAGATGAAGAAATTGAACACGAGGACAATGAAGATGTTGATAATCCATTGAAACGTATAAAGACGAAAGTGATCATCTATATGAAATGTATAAAGACCACTACCGCTAGGTACCTACATATACGTAAATTGTAAGCT